>JAAGWP010000047.1:0-75533 GCA_013266165.1 Fusarium graminum | reverse complement strand
ATATATAAATAATTAAATTTAAAATATTTTAAGATTTTAAATACTTAATATATCTTAGCCTTATATAATACTATACTATAAGAGCCATTCTTACCTATAGGTGGTAAACTTAATATAGTGAGCCTTTTGTGCTAATAAGTTTCTAGATTAGGTTATTTGTTATTGCTTTTGTAAAAGTTATATTTCTATAGAAATCCTCATTTCACATAGCTCAGCACTAGTCCCCTCATGGCCGATAATATTTAGTAAACAGACTTCCATAGCTCAGCACGTCCTGTGCCCTAACAGGGGACGTTTCGTGACTGAAGACCTCCTGAACGAAGAATAAACTACATACATACATATATACATGATGGAAGATTTGAAGGCAGGACTACTAACCGCATGTCATACTGTCACTATGCGACATCCTTCAGTTGTCGATCCATCTCCACAGCGTCGAAAACCGTTGACCACAAGGTCGAAACTTCATTCTGCATCCCAGCCAAGGGTTGTGTCGACCAAAAGTATAGAACCGTTCTAGGGTTATGAAATAAATAGTGAACGAGAAACAACACCTGAGTCATCGTTGATCCCCTTTTTTCTAATCGTTGCATTGCAAAAAGTGCAATGACTTCAACTCCACAAGGTAGGTCGTCAAGCAGAGTTCGAGTTATCCACGCATGACCAGGGACCAGATGCCCCGTCGGCCTTGAGAGCATCGATAATACCGATGATAGACCCGTAGGTACCGGCAATCATCAAGAACGTACCCGAAATTATAACAAACAAGCTCCAGCAGACCATTGATAACCACTTGGCTGACATGTCCTCTTTTCCTTTGCTCCAATTATCGTATAGCCACATGCAACCCATCGGCTGGAAACACTGGAGAGTAGCTAGCAGCGCACCGATTAAACCGATAAGGGGTCCAAATATGGGAATCCCGCTTGCAATGCAGTAAGAGATTATAGCACAGCCGAAGATGCAACCAAACCAAGTAACCCAGTGAGTGAATGTGTTGGAAGTGAGATGTATAGAGCCCCGTAGAAGCCTAATGAAGCAGTGTTTGCCCACGAGCTAGAATCGATCAGTAAGGTCTGTCTACACAGAATGACTAATACTTACATGGATTGCAAGAGTGGTGCTAGCGAACAGTCCGGGAAGCGCAATACCATAGGCTACCTTCTTAATCAACTTGCCAGCAGACCCAAGGGCTGGCGAGGCGACGTATGATCCGCAATAGTAGTAAAGAACGGTGCCAACTGTAACGTATGTAATGGTCACAACGACTTGGCATAGAATGAGTGCTTTTGTATAGTGACGAGGATCACGCATCTCTGATACAATTGGGAAGAAGAAAGGTGTGGCACCATAAGATAGGACAAACATGGATATTGCCGAGGCTGCCGCTGCAAAGGTTGGCTCGCCCACTAGTTTCCAGTCGGAGGACCAAGGACCGGGTGGTGCGGCGTCGGGTCGGTCTTGAACGCCGACACTAATAGTAACCATGAAAACTACTGCTGTCAGATACTAAGTTACATGCAAGTATAGGGAATACGTACCAGAAACAAGTATTGTTACCAATCCAACCCATGCAATCCAACTTAAGCGATCTAAGGTTCGGACGCTGGAGAGTACTATAACCCCGACGGCTGCGACTGTAACAAATATAGCGGTGCATGCGCCATGTGACGAAATTGCATTCAAGCCTATTGAAATGCCAAGCATGCCGGATCCGGCAGCGAAGATTAGGTCTGGAGTCAGTTTTAGTTAGCATTGAAGGATTCAAAATCTATGGTTGCCGTGGCTTACAAAGAGAAAACCCAGCGGCGAGCACCTCGCGGCCGATAGTACCAAACATAAGCTTGCTTGCATCATCAATCCCATAAACCTCAGGGTGATTGACCTTGAAGACGCCCACGATATGGTTAGACCAAGTGGTGATAATGGCGACAAGGAGTAAGCAAATAACGCCCGGAATCAGCCCAAGGACATCGAAGGCGGCCGGAATCGACAAGACACCTAAGCCAATTTGGGTCTTCATCATTAACACCGATGTGCCAATCCATCCCACCTATAAGTATAGCAATTAGTATAACTTTGATAAGAATGTATGTTTTTGTTATATGTGATACGTACATTGCGATAGTTCGGTCCATCTTGGGTAATTGTACCAAAAACAGCATCGTGAGTGACTGTGTTTGCGGTCTCAACTGGCCCAAGCGATGGGGACTGGACTAAGTCACTATTGATATGTTTCTTCATCGCCTCATCAAGTTGCTCGGGAGGATAAGACATTGTAATATGCTGTGAATATTGGCTTTGAGTGATGATCAGGTAAAACAAATAGCTGGGGGCATAGCGGTTTTATAAGGATATTGGTTGTCTCCTAATTGCAAATGAGAGTGATTAGAATTCGGTAATCTTATGAATCTAAGTCTTTTCTTGTTAGATAATTGGGCCCTGGGAGGATAGTGGGGATGGGAATGTGGTAAATTTCCGGGAGTAGCCCACTTTGCTAGATTAGGATTGTAGTTTTCCGTAAGTTCCTCCTTATCTCTTTATGCTTAACCATGCTTAGTCTAATAGGTGAGAAAAGACACGGAATTCTATGATATATTTCCGTGACTTTCAATTGAGCCTTTCTATCTGTAAGGATGTAATGGCAAGAGACCCGGAATACTACTATAGCCACCTGTACCCGTGGCCTAGGCTTCTTACATACCGACGTGGAAGGCAGCTCAAATCACTTGTGATTAAACGATTAGAAGAGGTTGAGAAGGTGCCGTCTAAAATAATAGACTTTCGGCCTACTGGTCTTGCCTATTGTTTTAGCCAGCCTCTTCCTTAGCTTAGTGGTAGACTGGGAGAATTTGTTTGAAACAGTTTATTACTTGTTACTGACTAAAGATGTTCGTCGGTCTAGAATCCAAGTAATTTAATGCTAAGCATGCTTGCTATATGCCCGAAGAACTTCTCCTGCCATGACGTTAGAAGGTGCACGCCGGTTTGTGAATAATTCGAATTGCATCATTCCCTGTTCCGGAAGAACCTGGAGGCCGTCGACAGGAATCCATCCCCGTTCACTGAGCCTGTTAATTTGTCGTATTAATGGTGTATCTATTGGCGTGTAGGATAGCTGTGGGAGTCGGTGAGACTTTATGAAAGGTGGAGTCTAGATTCTTCAGATGCTCACCTCGATAGCAACTCCACCAGTCGAGCTTGAAAGCCATTCCTCAGGAAGACTTGTATCTACAGAGCATTCTCCGTTGAAATCCTTGGTAGGTATACATGATACAATTATGGTGGGGGGATTGACGTCGTCGGGTAGTGATTCTTCCTTGGAACTCATGATCTTAAAGACTGTATTCGACGAGCGGTCTGGGCTCTCGATTTCTCTCTGGTCATCTCTTGATGCAGTTGGTTCTTGGCTCTGTTTATCATTTGCCCGGTCCTGAAACTGCTTGATGAGTTCCTCCGCTTTTGAACGTGTACGGTTGTGAATAAGAATTGTCTTGACTCCCAAGCGCATGAGGGCATATGCAGCAGCACGAGCCATACCTCCTGCGCCAACTATCAGGCCTGTTGTTCGTCTTCTAACGGCATTAATTGGAGACAGATTCCGCTGCACACAGGTATGGATGCCGATCCAATCCGTGTTCTCACCAAAAAGAGCCACTGTCGGCCCAGCTGTGTTTCTGTCAAGAAGAGAATCTGGACTTGCCGATTTCAGACACAGCATCGTGTTCACAGCCCCGATGGCCTTGGCCTCTTCGCTCAAGAAGTCCAACTTGGTAATAATGGCAGTTTTGAAAGGGGCAGTGATACTAGCACCTCCAAATTGATTGTCTTTGACCATTTCAAAAAGGTCATCTATCGACTCTCGAAGAAAAATGTTATATCGGTGCGGCATACCCAAGAGCTGAAATGCGGCGCTGTGCATGGCTGGAGATAAACTTTGTGAGGTGTTATTTCCGTAGATGCCAAAGTATTGCCCATCAAGCAAGAACGACGAGAAGGCGGCCTTTTGGGCCTCATGGACTGTCAGTAGGGAGTTTGACGGGCACTCTGGCACTATCTTCCGTGCCAGCGGGTGGGTTACTGGGCTGAGAATCGAGTTCAAGTAACAGGAGATACGTGAGTGTTGACCCGTATTGTATGCTATGACAGGGATGCTGTATTGTTGACAGGACTTGACCCGATACACAAAGTGTTGGGCAGCAAAGTTGTCTGCTAAAGAGCTTGCCTTTTGCTTGATGCGAAGGATGTCGCAACCTAGGCTTTGGGCTCGTGCGACTAAGGCCCATTGAGCAGGAGAATCCCAACCATCAATGGAGGGGTCTGAAACCGCGTAGTGCCCTATGACTTTTGTTCGACCTTTGCAAATCATCAGACTTTGGATCTTGACAGCGTCAAAACTAAGATCTACACAGAGAAACTCGGGAGCAAGCCTCAACCCGTGATGTAGGAGTCGAAAATATTCCTCTTGGTCGGTTGCGCAACGGTTTCTATGGTAGGTATCGATATTGTATATGATGGGCAGGCGGATGTTCCGTCTGACGATAAAAAACTGTTTGCTGATTTTATCACCTACTGTGTCCTCTGACTCCTCCCCTTCGTCGGAAAGGTTTGGCATTGGTATTGTAAGCTCGATTGCATCAGCTTCAATATCCACCCCAGCGAGCTTGGGAATCAAGTTGATGAGTGTTGAAAGTGGTACTGATAAGGCGTAAGTGAAGTTCCTCGAAGCCAGAGGCGTTAAAGAGAGACTATGTTGAGCTTTGTATTTCTCGTAACAATCCTCTCGTCCTGTTATACCATGAATCAGGTGGATGAAGTCTTCCTCCACATTCTTGAGTGCGAGTGCACAAGGAGAAATATCACCACGCGAAGACCCAAAGCCAGGTTTTTGTAGCACCATGTCGGTAGTATTATAAAATTCGAAGCTTGACAACTTCCTGTAAGCTGGAGCTGCACGGCGCGTGATATTCTTAATAGTCTCGACGTCGAAGACGCGCAGATGCCGCTGAATCTCTTCTGGATCTCTCAAGATATAGATTATAAGATGATCTGTAGCAAACTCCGCAAGCAATTCTTTTCCTTTTCCTTCCACAGCTCCAGGGCCACAGACAATGACAACACCATTTGGGTTGTCGAAAAGCATAGACTTCATCAGTTTAAGCTCCTCTTGTCGATATTGCGAAATCCCGTGTGTAGACTTGTAGGTGGCCCTGGAAAGACCAGTGACTTTAAAAAAGTATTGGTCGGCATCAAGAACTCGGAAGCCCAAAGCGCTTGAAGCTAGGACAGCCAGAGTCGACAAGCCACTTCCCCGCATGCCAATAAGAGCAATGGAAGCGTCTCGGGCAAAGTTGCTGACGTTTCTTGGTGTATCAGGCGTATGTGATCTAGTATTTGATGTCTTTGTACTAAGCGCACTTGGGAATCTTGAAGGTGTTTGTTCCGCGGGGATTAAACTGGACAATGCAGGGAAATGATTGAGTCCGCAATTATCCGGGAGCAACTTCGAATCGTTATTTTCGGGCATTCTGAGTTGCTGTCCAATCCTGCATTTATTGTTGGAAGATATCGGGAAGCCTGAATTGAAACCTGAGATGCTGCCGTGACCACGTCTTGGAGCACAAATCACGACTCCGACTTTGACGTTTCGCAAGAGAATCTCTATCATACTGATGCAGGCTCAGGGTAGCATCCTGTCAGCCAATGAACGAGGTACGGCAAAAGTCTTTGCCGTTCGAATGACACAGACAAACATGGGGCCCCGGTTACCCCGCACACGCCTTACCGAAGATGGTAAAGATCAAAGGCTAACAATCCTCCTTGCGTCGGCTCACGAAAAGTTGGTCAGGTCAATATGGAAGGAAGGCTGGTCATGAAGACACAGCAAAGGGAGGCCATCTCATGCAACTACAGCACGACAAGTCTACCCTCTATGTAGCAGGATGTCAACGAGCTCTTGCCACAAAACAGCCAAAGGCCGACCGAACAGCAAACCCCCCGGCAAGGCTGCTCCGAGAGCTCCAAAGAGAGCGAGGACAGAAGCAGACGAGTCCGATGAGACCTCCGGAAGGAATCGCCATCGGGTGACTCGAGCTTGTAATGAATGTCGAAGGCGTAAGGACCGCTGTGGTGGTCAGCGTCCGTCATGCACCTCTTGCCTCGAGGGTAGCCGCACATGCAGCTATGGACCATCAAAAAAGCGAGGGTTGCGGCCAGGTTATGTGAGAGCTATCGAAGCCCTACTTGGTCTCATCTTTACCACAGTCGACGGCAGTGAGACGTATATAAACGGACTCCTTGTTGGGGATGCACAGCAAACTTCCATGCATACTGCAACTACCGCGGTGCACGAATCTGAAATATCTACCGAGTACTTACTTGAGGCCTGGCGTAAATGCTCCGTGGCTAAAGAAGTCGGGAAACTTCTCGCCTCAGGGGGTGTAGAGGACGACGAGGATGGCACCGACTCAACTCAGTATTTTGATTTGAAAGTTGCCGAGGCTCTTGCGATATCCCTAGCGTCAAGAAATGATCATCCGGGGGCTCCATTAACACCAATGAATACGGAAAGCACGCCCCAGGGTATATCACTTTTCGAAATAACTTCTCCACCTGGCGCCGCTCATCCGACATCTGATCGCATCGAGTCACCGCCGCAAGCTTGTCTCAATCAGCGAGCAGAGCCGACAGTATTACGCAGCGTTGATGTTCCTTCTACTTCCATTCCTGAACTACCAGGACACTGGCCTTTCCTCCTAGATTTGTACTTTGAAACTACACATAGCTGGCTCCCTTTTTCACAAAAGCACGAGCTTCTTCGCGCTGCTTACACGCTGGCCGACAATACTTCAGCAACGTCTATCAATCCACCATCTTCAGGCGAATTAGCTTTCCTTCATGCTGTTCTATTATACTCTGCACACCAATCGGCCCTACTACCCTACAAACTCGACTCGCAAACAGACAACGCTTATAACCTTATGTCATCGCATGACTTGATACGAACGACCCTTTTTGGCGATCCAAGTACCTACGACCTCGGCCATATCCGAGCTTTTATCGTCCTGTCACTATTCGAAATGGAAAACAAAGTTTGGACTACAGCCTGGGCCTATATCGGACGTGCAATCTATACTGTAATATGTACTGGACTTATGGATAAGCCATCCCCAGCCAGGACAATACTAACATATAATGACAACGTCAGACGGACCCTCATGGGCTGTGCGGTACTAGAGACCATTATTTCAGCTCGACTAAATATCATTCCCTACTTTCAGTCGCCACAGATATCATGCATAGGTTCTCTCACGACTGATGGGATGGAAGAGTGGGAGACTTGGCAACCTAAGGTCTTCCTTGGAACAGAGCCGGTGATTAACCCAAGGCCTCATGTTCCTGGACATGTGATAAGCACTTTTAACAACCTACTTCAAATCATAGCTCCACTGAATGACTTGAGTCCCCCACGCAAAGTCTCGGCATCAGAAGGAAGACTCCAAGAGATCATACGCGCCTCGTACCAGAACATTGGAGAGCTTGGCGAACAAAGGTCTGCCCTTGATGTGCCTCCGCAAACACTCTGCCTTTGGATCGCTTCTGTTACGACAATCGAAACAGCTGGAGCTCAGCTTTTGCTTTCATATGGATCAAACCCGGGGCGCCCAGAGGGCTATATGGCAAATGCGAAGTGGTTGACCAGCCTTGCAGCAGAACGATTCCAGACTTTGGGATGTTGTTCTGTCCCATTAGTAGCTGAGGCGTGTTTAACATTGCTACAGAAGTCACTCGCTCGACAGCAGCTATTTTATGTTGGCAATGACATAGCGGACGAATTTATTGTCCTTCAAAAATCAATCTCCGCATTATTAGGACTATTACAGAATCCAGATGGCAAACCAATACAGTCTGTCGTCGCATATAATTCCCAGGGACATTCTATCAACATGTTCGATAGATCGTTACAGTCAAAACAGCCCACATCTACTACATTCATCCACTCCTTGCCACAAGCAAACATCACGTCTGAGGTAGTTTCTTCGGCAACCATAGATCTAGGGAGATCTTTAAAGACTATCGATCTGACTATGTTGCAAAACGAATCTCCGACTGCTGTCACATCGCAACATCCTAAAGTGGGCATCGACCCTGCTTTACTACCAGCTAGATCTCCTCTAGGAGACGAGATTGATGATGATGGCCTTTTTGACAGTCTTGCGACACTAGACTCGACTGATTGGTAAGATCTCTAATATAACATTCATGCATCTGAGGCTGACTGTCTGACAGGATGGCAAATCCGCCGGAATTTATGCAGCATCTTGGGTATATGGAGAACCAGGCAAACGATCTAGAGGCTATCTTTGACCTTGGGTTTGGATCGCCGGGTATGTCCAGTTAACGATGGACCTCCTGCAGATGTGTATCTTAAGTACTCGCCCCACGAAGTCATGTAAAAACTGTACCTCCGCCCCTGGCCCTGGTCACATGATGTTAAGTCTGCAAGTCTCAATCGAAACCATCCAACAACTCTAGGTGGCTGTGTTTAAGATATCATAAGCCGAAACTGAATCAGTGGTAAGCCTTCTAAGTGCTTATGCAGCTGGTCATCTAAATAATGGATCTAGTGACGTTGCGAAAAGATGGTTGCCTGAGACCCGATTTTACCGGAACAGAGCTTTACCGCCAAGTCGCTATCTTATCACCTTTTTAGACGCAAGATCCCAACCCACTGAGCCCGTTCAGAATTTATGCGGACGTTCCGATCTAATCCATCATCTATTGATTACACAAAAAAATGTCTTCATTTCGACCCGCTATACTCTCTGCCTCACTTGGCCGAGCATGGCTTCACGACTTTGCGAAAAAGGCACGAGAGGCGTCACAAAAAGGATTTCAAGGAATTGAGATATTTTATGAGGATCTTGAGTATGAGGCAAAGAAGCTTCATAACGTGGAAACCCCTAGCAACGATCATATTCTGTCAGCAGCAGTCAGCATTCGAAAGCTACTGGACGATCTGAGTCTGACAGTTATTGGCCTCCAGCCGTTCCTGTTCTACGAGGGCCTGAAAGACCGAGAGCAGCACGTTCGCCTCATCGAGAAAGTGAAACTATGGTTCAAAATCGCTGGGCTCCTAGGAACCAACACAATTCAGATTCCAGCCAACTTTCTCCCGGCTGACCAATTGACCGGGGATATGGATGTGATTGTGGGTGATCTGGTGGAGTTAGCTGATCTGGGAATCAAAGAAACCCCTCCAGTCCGGTTTGCATATGAGGCGTTGTGTTGGAGCACCCATATCGACACCTGGGAAATGTCATGGGAAGTGGTAAAGAAGGTTGATCGACCCAACTTTGGCCTTTGTCTCGACACCTTCAATATTGCTGGACGCGTGTGGGGCGACCCAGCATCTCGGACGGGAAAGACACCCAATGCAGATCAAGACCTGAAGGAATCTATTCAACGACTCGTCCGTGATGTCACCCTGGATAAGGTATTTTATATCCAGGTTGTCGATGCTGAGAGGATGGATTCACCCCTGGTGAAAGGCCATCCATTCCATGTTGATGGAAATCCGCCAAGAATGAATTGGTCGAGGAACGCCAGGGCATTTATGTACGAAGCGGATCGAGGAGCATATCTGCCAGTCGAGGAAATTGCGAGAGCCCTGATTGAAGAACTTGGTTACAAGGGATATGTGTCCATGGAGCTCTTCTCGAGGACGATGAGCGAAGAAGGAGAGGATGTGCCGCGGCAACACGCAGAGAGAGGTATTGCGGCATGGAACACGTTGGTCGAGAGACTCAACCTGGAATAAAATGTAGCAAGCAAACGAATAAGTTACAGCTGCTATTTATACTACTCTTCCTCTTATCTTCCACGAGATTTAGAAGTTGATGCCAGTGCTCTTCTCAGCTGAGTCCATAAGGACTCTCCATGCCCCTGCCCTATCAAGCCTTTTAACCCTTTCAGGCCCCGCCCATAGACGCCATTGCTCCTCGATTTGATAGCCAATAATATGGGTTCCCTCCACCGTCGGCCAGCCCCTCTCCTCAGCAAGCTTGATCATCCTAGTCCGTCTTGGCTTGAAGCACATATCAAGCAAAACACCTTTCTCAGGGCGGGATAGGAACTCAACTAGAGACGCCTTCACCGCGAGTTCCTCCGTAGTTTGGGGCTCGAAGTCGGGCACTGTGCCGACAACATAGTATGGCGTATCGAGGTTCTGGGCATCTCCTTCCTTAACGTGAACGATCTTGGGGACAGGTGACAGCCTTTGAGAGTCCCGCACAAGATCCTTCACCTCTTGGTCATCGCGGTTTAGCACATAAATAATCGATGCCTTGAAGTGGGTGCTGAGTGCATAGACAGCTGCCCGGCTTGCACCTCCGGCGCCTACAATGAGGGCAGGTTTGTCCATCACCGGTACCCCAGCCTTTTCTCCCTTTTCAAGAAGACATCCCTTGATTCCGATCCAATCAGTATTGGTTCCGCGTAATTTGTCCTGGTCCTCCCAATCTCGGTAGACATTGTTACATGCGCCGATGGTTTGTGCAAGTTCGTCCAAAGCATCGAGACGGGGAATGACAGTATTTTTGTAGGGCATGGTTACGACCAAGCCTGCTGTAGTCTTTGATCTAGCAAGCTGAATAAGATCGTCCAGAGTGGCGCATTCTGTGGCATAGAAGGTCCATGGGAGTCCTAAAGACTGCGCAATATGATTGTGCATGGGCGGGGCAATGGAGTGGCCGACGCCAATGCCCACGAGGTGCAAGGTGCGAGTTCGTTGGTGTTCAGAGGCTATAGTCATAGTGTAATAGTGTCTCGAAATGATTTAATTAATAGGTGGGTGCGCACAATACCCTGACTATATAGATTATGGTTCATTGTTCGAATCCTATTATGCATTATTAGTTTTGTATCGTAGGGCGGAATATTCCTTTGCCGGATGACCTCCACGGGTCCACCTGAACCTTCTTCTCACTCCACATTCAGGATTACCACACTGAGAGCCTCTCACTTGACGCTAACTCATGATTTCAAGGCATAACCTTCAATAAGTCGTCTCCGGCTTACTCCTCACTGTCAAGCTTTTTCTATCATGTATTACGTGGATATCAACTCCAGGCGGAGGTAGATTACGTTTCATTTAAGCACCAAAAGGATGCAACAAATGATAACATTACTCAATATAAATAAGTCTATAGACCAAGTAAGTCGCTGCTAAGCTGCGACTATGTTCACTATGTAAAGAGCGTTTTGCAGAATATGGTTTGCTAGGTTATTCAAACGACGCGAATAGAATGGCATACAAATTGCACCAGAAAGGTTAAATGAGTGTCGTGAGATATCATAGTCTGTTGACAGTGTGTAGAGGTAAGGGTATCACACCACATACTTCCCGTAATTGCCCCAAAAGACAACGTAGTGTGTGAAAGGCACAATCTTTAAGCCTTGTAGCCCTTGGGCTCCTTGTGGCCACCGTTACCATAGCCTGGGTTCTCGTAACCAGGCTTGTGGTGGGTAGGGTAAGGCTGCTTAGTGACGGTTTTGGTCTCGGTGATAGTCTTGTACTTGGTGACTGCGGGCTTATGGATGTACTTGGTAGAGATAGAAGTCTCAGTCTTGGTTTTGGTCTCGTATTTGGTGACAGGAGGCTTCCACTTTGTGACGTATTCGGTCTTCGTGATCGGATGCTTCCACTTATACTTGGTGATAGTCTCGGTCTCGGTGACAGGGTACTTCTTAGTGACTGTCTCGGTCTTTGTCTTGATGATCGGGGGCTTATAAATGGGCTTCGTGACGGTATGTGTGACAGTTGCAGTCACGGTCTTAGTCTTGTGGCCATATCCGTAGTCTCCATTAGGGCTTGCAAAGACCAAAGGGACTGAAAGCAAAGGCGCAATCACAGTTGAGAACTTCATGTTGCGAGCTGGAGCAAAGATGTTGATCGAGTGAACAGTATGGGGTGAGCTGATTTTGAAAAGATGCGCGAGGAACTTGGGCCAGTGGTTGAAGCCTGGTCTTGTTCTTGAGTATGGGGCGGGCTTCGAATCTTTATACTACTTTTTCGGTCATGGTAATCTCTACTATCAGATCAGAGACTTGTGGGTATGCTCTTTAGACTGATTGTTGATTGAAATTGAGCTGAAACAGGACGGCGGATGTTCGGCGCCTTATTCAAGCGTATTGTCATCCCAATTTTCTCACTGTCTTGCTTTACTGTCTTGATATCCACTACCTCAGACATAAGGCCACCAGTCATGGGATGCAAATTTAGCCATAAGCTCGTATATGCTTGTGAGCTCGTGTTAATACAGGTGGGCAGCCACTTTTGAGTGGGGGAACAGGACGAACTTTCAATCCTTAGCAACTACGACACTTCGGTAAGAAGAATATCAATCGAAAGTCATGGTAAGCTCAGGGTCGCACTGCATGTTATACCATACAGATATTGGTGATTGGTAAACATATGAAATTATTACATATTCTCACAGTTGTGGCTGATAATGTCATTAAGGATAACCTGTAATATAAACCACAAGGTTGATTGCGTGATCGATCCATCTGCCTCGATTTCTATCATAGCATTATTGACCAACATCGCATCATCAAACAACACATCAACTACCACTTGTATATTGGCACCAGCCAGCACCTCTTGGTTTGCGAATCATTCTTGAATGGCTGATAGTAACGTAGTACCGCAGGTACTTGCTTATAGGACATCTCCCGATATAATTGTTAGACGGAACAGTTAAAAGCGATGCAAAGGCTGTAATAATGACCTCCTGCAGCAACTTTAACCACAACAATCAATAACAGACTAACGACATATTTAAGGTGCCTTACCCTTAAAACGTCTACTAGATAGTCTCTCAATGGGTTCTGACAGTAAGCGCCAGAAATCACGAAAGTGCTTGACCGGTGACACGTTGACCGGTCTTAATGGGCTTACCATGCAGCTGTAGGTAAAGCCCCCGCATCATTGCACCCGCCACCAACAGGTGAAGAGGCTGGTAAACGGTTTTGCAGACATTAAACAAGCTATAGTCTATTGTTAGACTGTCCATTAGATACTATTACTTTCTCCGGCCGGATCACGGTAGTTACAAAGAGGTGCGTGGTGCTATTAGAATTGCAAAGCCCTCGGTGATTGTGGCGTGCTATGGGCTAATATGATCTGTGCTTATTTGTACCAAGTACAGTCGGACGGCAACATGAACCTTGTCTTAGCGACTGGCTTTCAATGATACTTTATAAAGGGTTATATTTGCAACTGGCGTCAAGTAGTCCTGCACATACCGCCCGGAACATGAGGTTGGACACCCTTTTTCGTTCTGGAATACAGTACCCTGAATTCATTCCTAGTTAAGTCCCCTGGGGAGAATACTGGAATGAGCTTTCTCACGGCTATGTTGAGATAATTTGATGACGGTCTCGATCATTGTTGAAATTGAGATTTAACTTAGCGTAGAGGTTTAATCAACTTACATATTTCAACCCTCCTGCCAGTTAACACGTCAGTCACAGCAGTGGTACATAGTTTCCAGTAGCAAACCTTGATCTGCATTAAGTGGTCAATGCCAGCGTAGACAAAAGAGGCGTTCCCAGCTGGATTTACCCTCCGTGTTTTTGACAAAGCAACTCAATATCATATTTGACATCCGATTGATCGATACATTGATTTCCGCGTGCCATGTGATCATGTGTTTGCTACATAGAGTCAGATCAGAATGCCGTGCTTTTAGGTCATTAAGACGCCAACGTGGCACAGCTATAGCCGCCCTCGTGAAGTGAGACCGTTGTTGGATTTTGAGTGCGCCGTGCATCATACCTATCCAGGTGACCAATGGACAGGATCGTTTAAACTTTGACAGGAAGTTTCGTGTTCGTATATCCCTACCCCGGTCTAGTTGTCCCCTTGCCAATGTGTGAGCGACCGTTCAATGTAAAATTCGCCTTACTGGGCCGTCAGTCGTGGAATACTGCTAGGTTGATTTGGACATTTAGCGGCACGGCTACACAGCTCCCATAATGCTAAGGGAACTAAATTCGTATTGATACTGTCCTATAGACCATTGAACAGATTAAATAGTTATATGGTTCTCCTATCTCTCCAGTTACTACTTTCTTCCTAGTTACCTAATTTTTAGTCCCCTAGCCTAAACCATATACTGCACCGATGATATGGAGGATCGGAAGGCTATGGCATAATTTCTATCGTGCGATCCGGCTCTGGAAACGAGTATAGCACTAGGAATTTTTTATTCTCAAAGCAGCATGATACGAGGATATAGTATCAAACAACTATTTTTCCTTTTTATAAACCATTACCCAACAAGTATAAACGAGAACCCTAGCCTGGAAAGTAGTTACTAGTGCTATGTAGTGCTGGTATAATATGCCATTATGACCCTGCTTCTATCTATACTCCCTACCAGGCCAAACCTTTACTGCACATGCCAGATGTACATATGCTTGTTTCATCCATTGATGTAGCATCTGTTAGAGCTTTAGTCACTATCTGATCTATTTATACATTTGGTTAGGTCCTCTCAGCCGTTCGACAGAGTTGCGAAGGACTGGTAGCTCATAGTGTGCGCTATCGATGTCTTTTCGTTTATTAGTTCGCGTTCCTCTGGTTAATTAAGAGGGCCTTACCAAGTTTAAGCCTTTTCTCTGCGAATGATGGAAAGAGCAGTCCAGGGTGGAGGAGTGTCTGGGTCGAAGTTGCGATAATCATCATCCTGTTCACATCCTGTTAACATCCACCTAAGGTAAAGTAAGAATTCAAGATGGGTAACTGACACTCCTTCAAGGATAATAAACGGAACTTCCTCTTTCATCAATTTGCTACCCCAGCCATCTTTCATCTCCGCAATCCGGTAAACACAGCGTATATATATTGTTATAAAGGCTGTAAAAAGTCCCCCAATGTACAGTCGAAACTTGACACTCCGCCAGATATGAAGCGCATTACCAGTCAAAGGAGATGCTGTAGCAGCATGGAGACGTCTTGCCATAAAAAGTAGGGACAGGGCAGCAAAAGTAGATAGGGCCACCACCTGGAAGGCAATACCCGTCATCATAATGGTGTTACCCATGTTGACCTGGTCTTTATCCTCTATACGGGCCGTTGCCGAGAGACCACCCCCAGTAGGCTGAAGCACTAACGACACGATATCAGCGCCTATGAAGAGTATGGTGTATTGCTTTGGCTTCAGCGGAGACCATTGCGGGCCGAAAACAAAGACGATGTGCTTGAGTATGAGATATATAGCTGCGTTATTAAATGCCGGGCCGATGATGAGGCAGCAGACTTGTATCTGGAAGGGTATGGCGTTAAATGGTAGGAAGTGCATACTGGTGCGCCCTGCGTAGCCTAACAATTGCGCCAAACAGCCCAAGGCCATGACAACTGCATAAGAGCGGATGCGAAAGCGTATGCCGAGCCAGATGTTGGCAAAGAAGGCGACTGTGAAAATGATGACAAAGACGCAATTGACCCAAAGATTAACCCGATATCCGTAGGTGGTGTTTTCGATAGGACATTGTCTCGAAATGTGAACGCAAAATGACGGATCTTCCGCCATTTCGAAAATGAGGTTTGAGAAAGAATCCTGGTGATGGGGGTTAAAATGGTAATTGTAAAATGATTTGCAAAGTGAACAATCAACTAAATATGATGAGGTTGATATCAGGGACAATGAAACAAGTATTTATGTCTCTTAAGTACTAACACTCTTCTTGCCCGGTCGACTGTGGTTATATCTCGGTCTTTGAAATAAAAGCTCTCGCTGATAACAAGCTCTAAATATGACTGGTTGGAAGACCGAGGGCGGGAAATACCCTATGGCATCTCAGATGCTGAACAAGCATTAACGGCTAGTTAATTGCGTCTGTGCAACAGAGCATACGTAATCCTGTAAGAGATATGGAGCAAAGAAAAGGAGGAATGGTATTTCCAAGCAAGGATAAATGGCTAGATTTTTTCTTTGTGGCTTGGAAGGTTTCAGGCATCAATTTACCAATGATTTTTCCACTCGGTCCCTCGCAGTTGACAGCTGGAATTGCTTGAGAACGCTTCCTAACTGGTTAGCTGCCATACAGGTCCCAGTATTCTACTCGGTCTTTGACTTTACGCTAATACGTTTATGGCAATCGCGACTTTGCTGCAGTCTTATCGCGTCATAATATCACTTTATGCTCATGTCAAAACCCTCGGTCTTTGCATTCGTCGTTCTTAGCTCTTTCTGTCACCCACACGAACCAAATGCTCGATGGAAATATCACCAATTTCTGCAGTCAGAGCCAAGAGGACTAGGACCAATGTGAAGCAGTCCAAAAACGGGTGTCTTACTTGCAAGTATGGCCACTGTTCCACGATATCTTTGAGTCAGACTGACCAATTACCTACCTGTAGAGCTCGACGTATTAAGTGCGATGAAGGAAAACCAGTCTGCCAACGGTGCATAACTTCAAAAAGGCAATGTCAAGGCTATCCACGCGGCGTTGTTCAAGCTCTCTCGTCAGAAAGTGTGTCGATGTCAGATACTTCCTCATCATCAGCCTTGCGCTCACCATTTACTCTCTCGTCGTCTTCTACTTCGCTTTTGAGGACGCTAGCATACAACCCTCAATGTCTATCTAGCCCCTTTGTCGCCCTTGCATGCAACGTATTCTCGCGTGGTCCCCGACGAGCCAGGACCGATGTTGAGCAAAACCTCTGGTCTCGTATTGTACCTCAATTGGCGCATCTAGTACCCTCCGTACGGGCTGCAGTCGAAGCCTTTGGCTCCTCTTACAGCGAATATGCCCTCAAAGTAGAGACACCTCATCCAGGCCTTGAAACAACAAGACGATACTCGCAGGCTTTGAGATTGCTGCAGCAAGATCTCAGTACGCTGCAGTATGGGCATCTTCCTGGCATCATTGCTTGCTTATTACTTGCTTGCGTTGAGGTTTTACAGCAAAGATTGGACAAAAGTCATTTACACCTCCTCGGGGCGTTTTCATTGTTATTGTCGCGCGCAAATAACACGCTGCTAGCAGATATTGATGTTGGAAGTATATCGTTCCTATTTCAAAAGCTCGACCTTCACGTTGCTACCTACAGTGTGTCTAGCTCGCCCCACTTGCCGCAGTCCCCTACAATCACGACAGACATTATGACATCTCTTCCACCCGATAGATCACTCTACAAGATTTTACACTCTTGCTATCATTTCACGGCGCAAGCTTTCCCATTCAAGTACACCAATCGTCGACTGACGCCCCCCGATCTTCTTATAGAGCAAGGACGCCAGCTAGGAGCCCTAAAGCAATGGCTGTCATACAACAGTCTTCATACTTCTGGAGACGTAGGTGAAGACGAACCGTTACTCGTACTCCGCGCCCAGTGCCTTATCGCGCTGATCCATACTTCGAACATTCTCGAACCTCGAGAAACAAGCTACGACTACTACGGTCCGGAATTCCAGGAGATCATCATAACCATGGAAGCTTTGTGGAAGAACAATACTTGCCAGCATGACAACCTGCCATCCTTCACCCCCGAGATGGGCGTCATCTATCCTTTGTATTACACAGCAAAGAAGTACCGTAGCTCTTACTGGCGCCGAAAAGCTCTGAACTTGATTCAGGAATCCGGTAAAGAAGGCCCATGGTGTTCTGAAACAGAAAGCTCTATGATAGAAACTCTGATCAAGATAGAGGAGAGTTCTCTGGACAAAAGATTCTTGGCAGAGTCAAGAGATGAACATTCAGCAGTTCATACTTTATTTGATATTCCCGAGCAGGACAGGGTCAGCAGCGCTTGGGTGGTTGGCCCTGGGGAGGAGATTAGGAATTGCAATGCTGCAATGAGGGAGAGATGTACCGTGGCAATAGTGATTAAATGCCTGGATATAGATAGGCTATTGATAGATAAAGAGGCACAGCAACCTCGTAACTTTCCTTGGGAGGATTCTAAGTGGTGGAAGGCAAAAAGAGTGCCGCTGAAATAGATAGATTGAGGATGTTAGCTGGGTGTTCAAGATGGTGAGGTCAGTGGTAAATTATCAGGACGTTGAGTCCAATATCAACATTGAGTTTATTCATGGGATAAAATACTCAGATTCAAATTAGTAACTACTACTGGAAACTCAGGTACGAAGCACTCGTCCAACTATGGCATCCAAGTCGTAGTGAGTTTACCGGTATTCCTTGATAAGGTTGTGGTCAACGCTAGCCATATGGCTTAACTCGGTGATCCTTTATATTATGTCTTATCTTTCGCTCCCAATATTATCCCCAGTTCTTGCTGATACTTTTATGTCAAGGCTCAGAGAAATACTCACCATTCCTGACTGGGCCACTTTTTGAAACCTATTCATCATATCTTGAAAGGCTGGAAGGGAGGGTAGGTGCAGGGATCTGCTCTGAAATGTCATCGGATTCGGTCCTGGGATTTGAGTAATGCACCTTTGTAGGGATGCAGAGACAGCTCTGTCTACTTCGCAGATACAATATTGGCAGTGCATGTCGTGCCAAGGTTTTTAATCTGGTTCATCCGTCCATGCACAGATGAATACGTGTGTCAAAGCGCTAGGGCTGTTTTCTGCAGGTCCTGACTCACCTCATGACACAACATCTCTTCTGGCGTTTCAGCAAATACATATGAACCGTGTGTATCACTGACAAGTTATGATCCTCCATGTATGTTGCGCTATCTCTGTATTTAGTTATTGGCTCTCGGCGTGTTACCTTGACACGCATCCAGGGAAGCCAATTCAATTTCACAAGCTGGAGAATACCTTGGATAGGCAGCCCGGCACCGACAGAGGGGCATGTGATAGCATCAGTCTCCCAGCACCTATGTTTCAACGTATTGCGAGCAAGTAGGAGCCAGTCTGGATAGTGCCAAGCGCCTACTGCAAACACAATGGTTGGGTTGGATATCATTAAGAGTCTGGTATATCTGGATGAAAAATAGGTGATGAAATGATTCAGGTGCTTGTTGTCTATTGCTATGTGGAAGTCTAATACTTACGCAGACGAGAAGCGGTGGACTCGACTTGCGTGCTGTTGTGCTGGTGGATGGCGTCCCTGAGGTTTCTTTTACAGACATACTATACTTACATAGAACTTTACTCTAATGTTTGGAATGAGCTATAGACTTCGAAGTATAAGGTTAAACAATATGATTCAAGTATAGCATGGGATAATAAGCATTTACTTTTATTTAAAAAATGAAACTTTTGAAGTATAAAAATAAAGAAATATAAAAGAAGGTGGTTGGTTCTGTACGTCTTTGCCTCCTATGGATTGGCGACCCTAAGATCGCTTTCCTTAGCGCCATTATCGGCAAAGCACAAGGGACTTGGTGCTCCAAACTTAAAAGACAAACTATCTAGCTCATTCTCCTTCCTCATTTTAGACATGTACCACTGAATCCAGTACATTTGCTCATGTTCTCGGAGATAACGACTTCCATGAAAGCTCTGCAATACCACCCCGCGTGAGAGCAGCCCGAGCTTTCGACGATCATCAGCCTTCTCATAGAACCTTCGCGTCAACCAGTCGACATGCTCTGGTGATATCTCATCCGGTAGCACCAACGGGTTTTCCTGGTCATCATCTGTAAATTTGAACCATGGCCCTACCATGCTTAGCATGCTCAGTTGAGCACGTGCAAGTGCCATAGGGTCGTTGGGCGGCACAACCTCCCCGTACTGCTGCTCGGGGTTCTTTGGATCGGTAAGAACCAATGCAGTCGCGCCCACTTCTGTAGCAACGATCGGAACCCCTGCCAAGGCCGCTTCACCAATCGCCAACGGGAGACCTTCAGACATGGACGAGTTCATAAACAGCCAGGCATCCTGGAGTACAACCTTAGGATCTCCAAACCCTGCCAATATAACTTTATCAGACAAACCAGAATCGGCTATAAGCTTTTCCATCTCGATGGCATAGCTTGGCTGTCGATCCTTGGCACCGTAGACGACAAGTTGGTAATCCTTGAAGCCCAGCTGATTGATGATTACATCGGCAGCTTGAATGGCAACTTTCACGCCTTTGATGAACTGCACGTTGGAGAGCATGACGACCGTTGGCTTCTTAGTCCGGACCTTTTCAGCTGGCTTGAAGCGATCAATGTTGCTAATACCGTTAACGATTGGATCGACCTTTCGGTTAAACATGTTTCTGCTTCCGACAGTGCCGCTATCTGTCCCCATTTCGATCTCCCACATACTGCCAATTAGTTAGTATATGCTCTGTAAGTCATGGGAGTTGGAATTGACAGCTTACGGATTGAAGACAGAGGCGCAGGGCATAATGACATCTGCGTGGAAGTAAGCCAGACGAGATGCCATGCTGATACCAGCAAGCAGCATAGATTGGACGGAGAGTGGCAATTCGCACTGCGCTGGACTGATGTTCAGGCACGTTTCTCGCCAGTAAATGGCATGATCCCAAATACCGAAGGTGACATCTTGTTTGCACTGCAAGATCATGCCATACAGACTGCTTATACCATGATGAGTGCTCTGAAACACACGGGGACAGTCCTCGGGCACCTGGACGGCGTATATGAACAGATAAGCCATGAAGATGCCTAACGCATCTCTAAAGTCTGACACGCTGGGTTGTTCCATTTCGAAACACTCTGAGAAGCTGGCAATGTTTGGGTCGCTATGAGGAATTAACCATGCTCTCATCCAAGCCCGTTGGACCTGGCTAGACTTCCACGTAGTGCCATAGTCCTTGTCTTCGAAAAACTTCCCCATTGCCAGTATAACATTGCTATACTTGACGAGATCAGCTCGTGAGTATCGCTTGGTCCTGGCACCCTTCACAAACTCGACGAGGAGAGGTACAAAAGTATCCACAACATCAGCCTGGAGATTGGTCGCCGCGATCTTATCGTCGACTTGCGACTGAAGCAGGTTGTCAATAATACCGTGGTTGGCCGTGTTACCATCAAGACCCCAGAGAGGAAGAAGCTTCATAGACTGGACGTTTCTCTCGACCTGGAACCTGGGTATGCCAAATTCGTTGGCGCACTCGGCAAGCACATGGTTTCGGATTGTGTTGTGTCCGTTGACCAAGTCGCGTCGACAATTAGATACACCGCCAGGGGAAATAGGCCAACAGCCTATATCGTTGAAGATCACAGAAATTCGGTCTTTAGTATCGTTGTAACAGTTCTGGGGCTGTGTGGTAATCGGATTTGCGTCATTTCCGAGACCCATGGCGTACAGATCAGCCGTCTTGATGGCCAGTAGGCTGGTTTCGGCCACGTCTGTCTGCATTCCAATTGCCGAAACAATTTGGTCGATCTTTTCATCCAGAGCTTGGTAAGCCTCGTCCAGTCGACCGGAGTCTCGAGCCTGCCAATATTTTTGGAGTGAAGGTTCCTCTCGTAATATCACCTCGTCAACCCAGCAAGCTGTGGAAGCGTCGAGACTGGTGTTTTTCATCCAATGGTTCCACAATTCTGTGCGTACACGCCATGTTGGTACACGCTTGTATATGCGTCTATTTCTTTGGGCAAGCCAGAAGAAGGGATTCATGTAGGTCGCTAGCGAAGGTGAAACGATTGCATTGCGTCGCATCTGCTGGAGTTGTGTGATGCTATAGTGATATAGAACGTCTTCGGAGTCAAAAGAAAGGCTCTCAGGCCGCTTGAGAAGCTCATCTTCTGATTCAAATAGTTGCGGCCGTTTCGCAATTGCGGTCTTGCTTCCGTCATCGCCCTGCACGTATGAAACAACGGTAGGGTCACGACGGTGTTGGTAGTCGTACTCAGTGATAAGTGTCCTACCATCAATCCGCTGTGCGATCCGATGAACAAATTCGGAGGGAACCCAGTCATAGCATTCTGGGTCAGTCGGTTTGCCCCAAAAGACCGACAAGGAGTTTCCGTTTGGTGAGCCAACTAGTGTGTAGTCGGCGCGGAGTACATCGGAATTTCCCTTGGGCCTACTACGGTAGTGGTATTGGAAAGTAATCTCTTCAGAACCGTCTACAATTGTCCCGTTGGTGATCCTTCCATGTTTGTCATAGTATCCAGAGCTGCGGACACTGTTCCTGGTTGTCTCGACGCTAAGAGGCTTGCGAGACGTCGTGTCCTCGGCATAGATGTATGTGGCTGTTCGCGAATGCCCCTGTTCGATTCTGGTTTGAAGACGGCTATATTGATCGTAGGTCGAAAAGAAGGTAGGAGATTGCCCTTGTGGGATTTCCCTGAGTAAGCCTTTGTAGAATGCGAGAGTCATGTAGTTACCATCGCCATGTGATACAAAGCCAGTCACGGGTTCTCGTGGTTGATCAACCACAATAGCCCCCCTGTTAAGTTTGATCTTACGTCGCTCTCCCTTCTTGGCAAGTCGAGCCACATTCACGAGAGCAGGCTTGTTGTGGATGATGATCCAATAGATCCAAAGATTCGTCATCCAACGGCAAGCTTTCCACATTAAAAGTATGAGCCAAAGTATCAGTCTCTTGAGTGGAAGAGTACCCAAGACGTACGATAGTTCCCTCTCAACGTTGGACCCACCGCCAGATATGATGGCAACCCACTTGACCGCAGAGCAGATAGTTCGGAAAAGCCGATGGATGATAGAGAGTGCAAGGTTGCGCTCCTGGGGAGATGGTAACGATTTGACATGAAGCTCAGCGAACATGGGATGGCTCTTTGCAGATATGCCAACCGGGTTGACCGCAGTCCTGTCAAGAAGCTCTTGACACTGTCCATGTATGTTGAGAGTGAGTTGAAGTTGGAAGTTGGCGTTCTGGAGGTCAATATCATGCTCGATTACCCACTGACTGACTTGGTCAGACATGGGCGTTCCATAACCATGGACGCGATCAAGAATCATCTCCCTAACAGATTGTGGTGTGCTACCCCACTTGGCATTGACATCAATACCAAGGCAAAGAAGTTTCATCATCCTCATCTCTGTCTTCAGTACCAGTCGAACCAAGCTATTGTAGTCTTGAGAAGCAAGCTCAAGTTGAACACGCTTGCAGATTGTGTCTGTACCATGAACGAAATGCTCTGCTTGCACAGCTTGAGCGTAGGATAAATCTAGCTCCGAGCGCCCCACGTGATGCAACAATGCTTCACAGGCTAAGACAGGAATAATGGGTTGCCAGGCAGGTAATGTACATTCGGTCTCACCCAGGTGACCTAGTACAATATGTAGGACTCCACAGGTAGTATAACTGAAAGATGATGCTCGGTCCAGACCAATGTCATGGAAAGACTCGCTGGTAGACATCAGAAAAACGACCTGCTGGGTCCGCCACATATCTTGTGCTTTACGAAGAAGCACGTTTGACCATGTGGCTGCCTGGCACCCATGACTGAGTTCCTGTGAGCTGAGGTGCAAGAGCTCAGCTATCCTGATGGAAGCACTAGACCCATCGTCATCTCGGAACCTACGACTGGTATAAATGCTGCGGACGATGTCCGTGACAGTCTTTGGGTCCTCCAAGACGTCAGAGCTGATCTTTCTCTGTATAGCGATTCTTTGGTCATCATGATTATCGCTTGAGACAGCGATAACTCGAACTTTTGTCTCATCCTTCCAGGCGAAACAGGAGGTTCCAAAAGCTGCCAGGAGCGCGGCAAGATTCTGTGAGAGGACGTCCGTATACAAAAACCCCGAGGTTGCTGGGATAGCATGCAGAAGGCAGCCTACAACAAAGCTAACAGCAGCCGAAGTCATCATGACTGTGACATGTGCGCTGACATTGGTGGTGAAGCAGCGGTTGAATTGAAAGAGGATAGCGCTCGAGTAGCCTAGTACATACATGAAGTATATAATAAGAGTTTCGGTGCTTTCTACCAAAAGCCAAAGGAAAATGGTTGTAC
This sequence comes from Fusarium graminum, assembly GCA_013266165.1. Taxonomy (NCBI): domain Eukaryota; kingdom Fungi; phylum Ascomycota; class Sordariomycetes; order Hypocreales; family Nectriaceae; genus Fusarium; species Fusarium graminum. The sequence continues at coordinate 51,664 of JAAGWP010000047.1, read as the reverse complement.
AGCCAAAGCAAATCATCAACTTCGAAAACACATCAGTGGCAGCTTTGAGGATGCACTCCCGACGTCGGATCTCAGACTGGCTTTCAATGCGATCGACATCATCCAGTCCTGACATCTTCTCGTGGGAAACCTCGTAGCGATGACCCCAGTACTTCTGGAGAGTTGCATCGAGAATCATAGCAGACAAGCAAAAGTATACAATGGCTAACCAGATGCCATATCGGCTGCGGCTGTCCGTGTATATGCTAGGGTATGGCTGTCGAGCACTCATAGCCATCATAATCCAGCGATCCATCAAGGCAATCAAAAACAGAGCAAGATTTTGCCCGATGTCGTGCCGCGCAAGGCGGAAAAGGATGAAGGAGTTATGTTCCTTCAGGCCGCGTCTAAGCTGCTGCTGCTGGTTGATAGACTCTGCAAGCTGAGTGAACCACGCAGTGGTAAATGTTGGCGGAAGTGCCTTGCCAGAAGATGTCTTTTTGAGAAGCCAATCAATATATGGCATTCCCGCGGACACGCGGCGAACCAGAGAGTCAGATCTGGAGTACGGCAGCTTTGATTCGTGGGTGCGACGGATGTTGGCAATCACTGCTGCTGAGAATGTTAGACGTGCCGCCTCGCCGTCCGCTACATCTACAGAAGCTTCGTCGGAGTCTTGTTTTGGCTTCTCAGTGTCCAGCCTCATTGTGTACCACTCTAAGATATCTTTGTTTGTAAACTTGGGGATGTTTTCCATCCAACCGGACCATTCATGGCAGAGGCGGCGATACCGTATCAGAATGATAACCAAGAAGGCGTATATAACAGGAAGATAAATCTGCAGGTCGTGGCCGTTGACAAAGGCTGAGATAAGCGGAGAAATGAGAAGAATGGGCAAAGTCTGCAGAATCACTATTCGTCCGGACGTTAAGGGGGCTCCATGCAGATGCATTGTACTCATGACGCCCAAAATGTTGAAGTATGTCGCAATACATACAATGTAGGCAGCAAACACAAAACCGGCGCTGACGGACTTCTGCAGGGAAAAAGCAACAAGGCCGCAGATGGCTACCGCAAGAGTTAATACGAAGCCACCTGACAGCCTCTGGACATGGAAGTAGATCATGTTATCGTACGCGTAGTGTGCCATGTAATAGTTGCCAATGCTTCCGACCCAGCCGGTCACACCAGCCGTCAGCAGCATTGATGCCAGAAGAGCGTAACCTGCTACCTCAAGGTGATCTGGTTCCATGAATGCCGTCATGAAGCAGCCACGACCAATGAAGGTCAGCATCGTCACGTCTACGATCGCTGGAAGACAGAAGATCGACATGGCGCCTGCAGCTGCGAACCTCTTCTTCCACAACAACAAGGTCTCATGGGGTGTGAATTTGACAGGATCTGCCTCATGAACAGAATCCTTGCTATCCGATGGAGCATCGTCCGATGCTGGGTACATGGTCATGATCTCATTGTTTTTTCTGTAGTCCGCAGGCGGCGGATTACTCTCGAGAAAGACACGGTAACGGTCGTAAATGACTTGTCCGATATCTCGGGGAAAGAGGTCGAAGTAGATCTCGCACTGAGATCCCAGAACCCACAGCTCTGAGAAGACGGCTGCCTGATCCGGCTGGGAAAGGAAGAGGGGGCAGCGGTCTGTGGTCTCCAGGTAAACGTCTTCAAACGCTGCTCTCCGTAGAACAGTGAAGACGATAAGAGAAAAGAGATCCGCGTTGATGTCCACAAACCGATCTTCTTCTTTCTGAGCCTTTGAAGTGCTAAAACATGACTGTAACGTTTGGAGAAGGTCTCTGAGCACACGTTTGTCCCCATAGTAAAACGCCTCGTCCACAAGGCGCTGTGTCAATTTGTGCAGATGACTGAGGTTCTGTAGAGTCGGCAGCCTATCGGCGCCCTGGCTCATCAGGTAGTCAAGCCGCTGCTCCAACAGCTGTTCCATGCTCCATGAATCATCAAGCGCGGCTAGAGCACAAGTTCGCCTCCAGGCAACGGATGTCGTTTGGTCAATGAGCACGGTACGACAAAGCTCCATTGTAGCGTCAAGGATAGGATTGCCGGCTTTCACGTCTCTAAGTCTCTGTGTAAGGCTAAGGAGTTCTGCGTACGTCGCTCCCTGGATAGACTCTCGAACGGTCGTAGGGATTTGGGAGGTATTTCGGTGGCTGCTAGCATACTCAAGCTGAAGTTCCAACTCAACCCTGGACTTCCGAGAGATCCCTTTGTGGGCGAGCCAGGTATGCAAGACCACTGCAGCGTCGCAGGGTGACGACAGAGACGTGTATATGTCGGTGATACAGTCCGGAGCAGTCTGTCTGTCTTTTGAGACACCCCAGAAGTTGACATCAGCACGTGGAATTTGAAAGCCAGTCTTGAGGCCTTTGTATACACGGATCTTCCGACACACAAGCCCGTCGATAAGGTCTTCAATGGTACTCTTGAACGCGACTTTGGTCTCAGCACTACCAGCCAAGCACCTCAGCGACTCCAGAAGCTGTTGCTCGTCGAGACCCTCAAGCAAATGCAACATACCAAGCTCTCTGAGGTGGTCTTGAGTCCGGACCACGGCATCGAAATGCTTTGTAGTCGGCTCAGAGGTGAGTGGAAAGCAACCGAGGCATGACAATGGCACGTTTCCGTTGCCAAAATCCCAGAAGTTCGTTCTTCTCGGGACTCTCTGCGACGTGTCTAGCGGCCGATCGGGAGACACGTCTCCGTTCGTGTTAAAGCTAGGCTGCCTGCTCGAGCAAAAATCGAAATGCTCCAGAAGATCTGGTGCTTCAGGTAACATAGAGCCGAGGACATCTATTGGCAGGTCCTTCGTATTATTGCTGTCGGATTTACCAGAGACACATATCTTGCGCTTTCCTGTCATCCAGCATTTCTGTAACTTTGGGTATGTCAGTAAATCGATACAAGGTTATGGCACGGATATCGTACCTCAATCATCTCGGAACGCCGTAAATATTCAAAAGCACTTATACTCTTGCTGGCACTCTGCAGTATCGATTCTCTTCCCCCCGTGGTAGAGTCAATAGGACCATGCTCCATAACTGCGTCGAAATGCTGCGCTACCTTGGCAGCACGTCGAACGACAGATGGCTTTGGCCTGGTCTCCCAGCGATCCAGAAACCCGATGAAGAATTCTGGTCGCTTGTCTCGCTGTTCACGGCATCGCGCCATGATATCCCTGAGTCTACGAGCCCTGAAGTAGTCGCGCCTTTCGCCGTTGGGGAGTATGCATGCGTTCTCGACGATAACACCTGCCGCAAGTGATAGGTCGATAATGTCTATGGCTTCGCAGTCATGTTGACATCGAAGTATAACAGGCACTTCAAGACTCGTAAGACAGGCGAGCAGGTAATTTGTCTCTTGTGCTCTGTCAACTGCGGTGCACTCAAGAGCGAACCCTGCCCAGTCGTTCAAGGTCTGGGTCAAGGCCAAGGAGTGTGCTGCCTCAACTAGGTGGGAGTCCTCAAGTCCAAAGTCTTCCATGCGGATGTGTGCGAGTGTCATCTTAGCCGGAATTTCGCTCAAGGCGGTTCGAGAAGAGTTTAGGGAGTAGGAGTCTGCATGAACACCCATAGGGCCATCACCCACTGTGAGAGGAACGATGACAAGGTCATAACTTCGAGACGTTTCTTCAGGTTTAGATCCTTCAAACTCTGACCAAACATAAAATGACTTGGTTGAGCGGAATGAAGGAGTGCTCGGTCTCTTAGTCAAGGGCCTTTTCAATAGTGGCGCATCAGGGCTATGAGTTTTGACTCCTTGTTGAGTGAACTGTGCCCCATTCTTGGTCGACAATACACGATCCCTCTCGCCATCTTTTATGAACGAGATAGCTGTAGTACTATCGACAAGTTAAAAGCGAGTCACCAAATGTGTCACTGGATTTAGAGTCTTGACAAACCTGGCTGAATGTGCCCGTGCTGGCAATAGGTACAATGACCGCCTTTCAAAGAGGCGTTTGATCAGATACAAAAGAATAGGAACAACAACACAAGTAGTGCCAAGCACTATTATGACTAGTTGATAGAGTTTTTCAAACCTCAAAGCAGAGGGAAGAATGCTATTGCAATACACCTGAAAGTGCGGTGAGCTTTCGCATCCATCCCCAGCCGGGTCCTGTAGTCCAGGTTGAAAGAATGAGGCCATGTCCTAAATCTGGGATTTCTTTGTGTGAGCTTCGTGTTTTCGTGCCTCCAAGAATCTCGGCGGGCTTTTTCTTTTTTTTCTCGCCTACTTTTTGCAAATGAATAGCAGTAAAGACCGTTTTGGAAAGATGGTGCTGTCTTTCAACTAGCGGTGGGGGACTCCTAATCAAGGGCTCTGTGTAATTTCAACGTGCAGAATAAGGGGGTTAATTCAAGGAAATTCCACTAACGAAGTCAGTGAGAGTAAAACAAACGAGGCCCAAGTCGAGTAAGCTTTCTTGGAAACGGGGGTCTCCGGAGTAGACAGTGACGGCAAAGTCGCACTGACACGAATCATAAAAATTTGCATTGGTAGCTGAAAACAAGGCTAACATTAGGCTAGAGGGGCAGTAATTTCGGGAGTTTCCTTTTTTCTTTTACTCTTCGTATCCATGACGATCGAATTTGACTTGCCAGCCCGCTCGTATCGGTCTTTCTAGACTCCCCGCCTCCGTTGGGTCTATACGTCACTGAGTCTTAGTCGTGCGCTGAAAGGTGGATCCCCCGGCACTCCTGGTGAAACGCCCGACTAAGAGGTCTGAGCCACGGGGAGTCTAGTCGGCGCTCGACCGTCACCTACCGGCAACGGCACCTTTCCGCTCTATCATGACAACGGTATCGAACTGACGGGTGTCCAGGGACGAGCGTTCTGGATCAAAGCGAACCATGGCTCCAGGGGTAGTAACTGGACGCTCTGTCGGTTCCCACAGTGGGGGAAATGCTCTTGTCAATCCACCGCGTCTTGATTCATTGTCTATTGCAGGTAAAAAATGAGGTATAATCGCCCAACTGGGTAAATGCAACAGACTTAGAGGCCTCCTCTAGTACAGGTGTGGTGATTCGCGCCGTTTGTTCAACTTGGTTCCGCGGGTCGGTGTGTGGAAAGAATATGATGGCCCGCTGGAAGACGGGCAAGAGGCGTTGAACAAGTCGAAAAAGGGAAGCTATTTCTAATGAAATTTTGGTCAGAATCTTGATATAAAGTCGCTCGTATCATCTCGAATCTCACTGAAGTTCATTCTTGTTTTCCGCACAGATTCTCGTCATCTCTACATTCACTCATCCCGTCACTATGTCTCATCTCCTGAGTTCGCGGTCTTCCTCGACCTCATCACTCAGCTCTGCTTTTTCCACTTCCTTTACTACCCCTGACACAGATTCTGATGTGGGCTCAGTCGGGATCGATGTCTCTGCCTCGAGTCTCACTGATAGATTCATTCTTGTCACTGGCGGCCTTGGTTACATTGGATCACATACCTCGGTCGAGCTTCTCAAGGCCGGATACAACGTCATCATCGTGGACGATCTCAGCAACAGCTTCCACAATGTCTTGAGTAAGATCAGGACTCTAGGCGAGAAGTACTGTGCACAGCATGGGCGCAAATTTCCAACTTTGCACTTTCACAAGCTTGATTACCGCAGTCGAGCTATGAGATTCCTCCTGGAGTCTTACTCAACGCTCGTACCAAGCTTCTCTGAGCAGGCAGGAGAGTCTCTCAAGATAGAGTCCAAGATTTCAGGCGTCATCCACTTTGCCGCATTCAAGTCTGTGAGCGAATCTATCGAGAAGCCCTTCCAGTACTATCGCAACAATGTTTGCGGACTTGTTGATTTTGTGGACCTCCTTGGTAGGCACAACATCCGCAAGTTTGTCTTTTCCTCCTCGGCCACGGTTTATGGATCCAAGGCAGCAAAGGGCGATCGCTTGAAAGAGGAAGACGTCGTCCATCATGATACTCTGTATCTTGATGAATTTGACAATCAGACTCTTTTGGAACCGTCAGTATCTGGCCTGACATCGCCTTACGGACGCTCCAAGTACTTTTGCGAAGCAATCCTGGCCGATATTGCATATGCCGACCCCTCTTGGCGCATTGTTGCTCTGAGATACTTCAATCCAATTGGGTGTGACCCATCCGGACTTCTCGGAGAAGACCCCAAGGGTATCCCGACAAACCTGTTCCCCGTCATTACACAAGTGCTTACAGGGTCTCGATCCGAACTCGATATATTCGGTACGGACTGGGATACGAGAGACGGCACGGCGGTTCGGGACTTCATCCACGTGTCTGACCTGGCCCGTGGCCATGTTGCAGCCCTCAGCCCAGATGTCGACTCACCGTTCCGTACTTTCAATCTCGGCACTGGCAATGGAACCACTGTGGCCGAGGCCGTGCGGAGTCTAGAGGCTGCGTCATCGCAAAAGATAGCAGTCAATCTAGCGCCGCGCAGGGTGGGGGATGTGGGGTTCTGCGTTGCGGCCAACGACCGCGCCAGAGAGGAACTTGGCTGGACAGCCAAGGAGACTATCGAGCAGTGTGCAACTGATCTATGGAACTACGTCAACCAACCGTAACCTCAACACCTTTTCTTCTTGGTAAAGCGGGTGGTGCAATGACGTTAAGCACATGCTTTGACGGTCAGGATGGAAGGTACAGTTGAGACGGGCTTCAAGGTCATCGTCAACTAACAATTAAGCTTGAGGTAAAATTATATAATAATATATTTGCTTTTTCATATTCTTAATTCAAATATCAAAGCTACCAATGGGAATACTTGCCGAATTCAGGGGTAGTCCGTAATGTCACTACCCACCCTGTAAAGGGATTAGAACACAAACCCCATTTATTACGGGTTAATTGAAACACGGGTGCCCGGCGATCTGATTTGGAAAGTAGAGTTTAAAACAGTCAATATCAATCTAAAATACGGGTATACTAAAAGGAAGCACGCCGTGTGGCGTCCATCCCTCAACGGTCACATAATAGTCACCTACTTGGAAGATGGGAAGTTCAGGCTACCTGTTGGGCATATTACTGGAAACGACCGGGTTTCTATCTATAGATAGTAGCAGAACATCGCAGTACATCCTGGTTTAGCCTCTTTGATATTCATGCTCTGTTTGGCCCCCACTCATACTACCCGTACAGACTTGGGACTTTATCAAGACTGATGGAACTTCTGTCTCACTAAAATGTTGATCTGTATTACGAATGTCTAGTCTCTAAATCTTCCAAGCCCAATCGGAGGGTGAGTTTTCTTAGTGGCCTGGACTAGTCTATACGGTGACGGTGATTAAACACGAGCCGCATGGCCCCCTGAGTCAATCATTTGCTAACCAGATTGGGTGACCCAGTGACCATCAGATCTCTTCCGATCGATCTCGGCTACGTCAATTAAAATGCCCGTAGGCCGCGGTAGATTATCACAGCGGCTAGATCGACTAACTATACTTGGTCTAGAATTGCGGCCCCTGCATGGTTGAAATGCAGGTTTTTTTTCTAGCCATGGAAAAACTCGCTACATTGACTAGCCTATATTCCCAGACGGTGAAACTGAAAAATATTTTTGAAGATGACGCTAGAATGTTTCATTTTGTTTCTACATCCGTTGTTGTTGGTTCTATTTCGAGATTAATAATCATTATTCCGCCCAACTTAAAACCTTTCATCATTCGTTTGGATCTCTTCGTAGTCTGCGCTTTTCGTCATCCACGACTACAGCCACAACGCATCCCAAAATGATCCCTGCGTCGACATCCAAACGGCCCCATTTAGTAGTTCCACTCTACATCTACCCTGCCCCTGGTGCCTGGGAGCCGCTTCTTCAAGCGGCCCGCAAAAGCCCCGACGTTTCTTTCATCGTCATTGTCAATCCCTTCAATGGCCCTGGAGTCGACGCACTTCCTGACTCCAACTACCAAAACGCTTTGACCCAGCTCAGTGCTTTCCCTAACGTTCAGCTTCTTGGCTACGTGTACTGTGGCTACTGCCGTCGCGATATCGGCGATGTCCAGAAGGACATCGCCATCTATTCAGGCTGGAACCTCAACTTCCGTATCGCCGGAATTTTCTTTGACGAAGTCTCATCGGCCGATCAAGACATCAGTTCGATGGCTAGTTTGTCCCAGTTTACGAGATCGACCTGGAACCAAACTACCGGAAGGACCGGAATGGTTGTGTACAATCCCGGTGTAGCCGTTGGCCAAGGCTTCTATGGGAACGCCGATCTGATCGTCGCCTTTGAGCAGTCGGAGCACCAGTGGCAAAACCGGTACCTGCGTCAAGGTGTCCCCACAAGCCCCATTCAAACCCGAGCCAAGGATATTGCCATCATCCACTCGTGTGCGGGCGACGCCAAGAGTCTGGCCCGCCAAGTGGTTAAGATGGGCTTAGGTGGAGTATACCTGACCGAGCAGTCTGGCGGGGGATATACTCATTGGCCCGTGAGCTGGTTCCAGGTCATAGACGTTCTTGACCCAAGTTCTTGTACCTAAAAAATAGCTTGACGAATAGATGAATGTCATCCCGCGCGGTTGCAAGACAGGGGTTAACAGTCATGATACGAATTGCAGGGAGTGGGATGTCGACATAATAGCTAAGCCGTTCATTAGTGGCAAATGTGTTGTACCTAAAAAGGCGCGACTGAGCGGTTATCCAACGGACTACCCTACAGTGGAATATAATTACAATGCAATTTGGAATTACTGATTATCCACTCCCACGTTCAGTAGTGTCAACTTCGAGTCGAGCAACACTCCCACAAACGAACACATCGATCGATCCTTTTCATATTAAGTCCATCTACTGTATTTACGTCATTAATATACCCAACTCAAATCAGTTAGTTCTACCATGAACATTGAGAAGCCCAGCGCATTTTTTAGGTCGCAATGAAGATCCCACTAAGACCCAAATGTCTTGCCATCACAATATTCTACCCAGTCATCGAGTTTCATCTTTTTGATGACAGTGCTGAAACCCTTGCTGCCGTCCGCCTTGCCTCTGGCCGAGCAAATCTGTCCGACTGTCTTGACAGAAACGTCGCCTGGAGCACCCTTGGGGTATTCAATGTGGAAAACTGGTTTGTCATGGTCAATAAATTGTGCAAAGGTATCGCACTCTGAATATTCGACGCATTGCTCATTGACACTGAAATGAACGTCCGAAATGACGTCAGAAATCACGCTTCCAGCATTTTTGAGCCCAGTCGACATGTTAAAGGATGCAGCTGTTTGTGCGAGAAACTTGACAAAGTTAATTGTATCGTTGCTCGTGAGATTGAGCCCGTTGTCGTTTTGCTGTGGAACACAGTCAGTATAATTTGATGGTAAACGGCGCCTTTTCCAAAACAATTAGAACTTACGAAACCATCGACATTATCCGGATCGATCGCGTCGCATCCCTTGGTGGCTGCCATTTTGATACGCTTTTTCATGATGTCGCGTACCTCAGGGCTGGATATATTCAGCCAGCGCTCTCCAGGCCACCCGTCAAGCACTTTACCAAGGTCAGCTTTATTGAAGTCGCCTGCATCGTCGCGCCAATCCTCCCAAGATCCAGCGCTGAAGTAGCAAATGACTTTCTTGCCGAGATTCTTGAGTGTACTGAAGGTAGTGGCATTGTTGTCGTAGAGGTCCAAGTCGAAGATGTCAACATGGGGTAGTAATTTCTTTTGGTCGGCTACCTCAATCGGCTTGACAAGAATGATTTGCCACGTTGCCCCTACTTCGGGTTGCCAGAGAGAGGTACGGTTGGAAGAATCGCCAGGCTTATCTTTGGGAGTATCTCCGTTTGAATCATTGCCATCGCCGTCATTTCCATTGTTGTCGCTGTTTCCACCATCGTCATTGCCTTTGCCCCTCGACAGCCCAACGCCTAGACCGACGCTGAGGGGAATAACAATTATCAGAAAAATGCCCACGAGCGTAAGCTTTTTCCAAAGGGGCCACTTGCCACCGAACTTGTTGCGTATGTTCCCCGACTTCATTTTTGTGAATGACAAACTGCCCGGAGTGGGGGAGTAAAGCACGGGAGGGGACATGACATTTGGAAGAAGATGAACGTTTATGGCGCTTATAGATTACGATCGATTATCATACACCGCCAGATCTCATATTGAACCGACGCGATCACAGGTCAAATTTAGAAATAATAGGGTTAGCGTATATTGGAAAGCTGAACCACTTTGTAAGCCACAGTCCGAGACCTCCGTCGTGAAGAAAAAGACGATCGAAACGAAACAATGGCTGATTACCCGGTGGCAGGGCCCGTGCCATCCCCACAGCTATGGTGTCGGTAACATCCTCCCCCTGACTCACAGTACGCGCTAATATAGTTCACGAGCATCTTGCAGGGGTTCAAGCCAAGGCTCACCGTCATAAGTCTCGGCTCTTGATCGGACTCGTGTATCCACAGATCCTGTGTGGAGCTTTGATGCCATTTGGTCCAAGGTTCGCCGATTTGACCTCACGGCGGACGCTATCTTTCTATCGCCAACTGTCTACATCGAGTAGATACCGTCGGCAAAGCCACGACTAGGATTCTAGACTTTGGAGCATCTAGTTTCCGGCTGGGTTTGCTCGGCGTCAGAACCAGTTATGTCTGCAACAACACTATAGTACCAGACGGGGTATAATAGGTGAGTTTAGGCCGCTCCGAACCTGATTGGCATCTCTTCATGGTCTTCATTCATTGGCCTACTTTCATATCATCCTTCCATCATTCAGTCATTGCCTCAACGATTAGCTGCCAGTATTCTCCCTATACATTCTTTCATTCGTCGTTTACTTGATACTTATCAGTATGCGCGTTAGTACTATCATCGCCGGCGTGCTCGCCGTTACCAGCACTGAGGCTTTTCCTTTATTTTCTTTGCCTACCTTTCGTCTGCCTTTCCCATTGCCTTTTCCCCTGATTTCTTCGAAGCCTTCAACTGCCAACCCAGGCCCTGTCCCAACCACCACGTCAACTCTTTTGCCCACTGCCGTTAAGCCAACAACGACAACTTCGTCCACTTTGGTAGTCAAACCCATCACATCCACGACTACCTTATCCGCTGCAGTTGCCAAGCCCACCACCTCGGTCACCACGATCTCTTCCACCACCTCAACCTCTTCCACCACCTCAACCTCTTCCACCACCTCAACCTCTTCCACCATCGCAACCTCTTCCACCACCTCAACCTCTTCCACCACCTCAGCCTCTTCCACCACAGGTGCCGTCGCCACTGGCTCGGGTCCATCTAGTCCCGTTACTGTCGATAGCACTATTCTTATCCTAGGTAAGGATGATTATGCTTGCGACTCAGCCGCGTCAGGCCTTCAAGGCTATGGTATCCCATATGAAAAGGTATTGGTCCCAATGGAGGGATTTGTACTTCCGAACCTCAACAGTACGTCGAGCAGCGGTAAGTACGGTGGTATCATCATTGTTGATGCGGCCTCGTACGAGTATGCCTCAGGCTGGGCTAGCGCCATAACCACTGACATGTGGGATCAAATCTTCGAGTACCAGCTGCAATTTAGAGTGCGCCTCGTCCGTATCAATGAGTACCCCAGCAGCCAGTTTGGTGAGTCCCTTGGCGGCACTGTTCCGCGACGCGAACTAATGTGTTCTCAGGTGTTACCCCTGCAGGTGATGGCTGTTGTAACGATCAAGATGGTACTGCTCCTCAGCTTGTTAGTCTCACCGACACCACAGACTTCCCGTCAGCCAATTTGAAGATGTAAGTTATACAACCTTGGGATTCGATATGAACCGAGTTAACATGAACTGCAGAGATGCCGGCCTCTCTACGAAGGGTATCTTCCATTACCCCGCCACTATCAACGACTCTACTATTGCCAAAGAGATCGCCAAGTTTGGACCTGGTGGAGGTTACACCTCGGATACTGTTGCTGGCGTTATCAACGCTTTCAAGGATGGTCGTGAGCAGCTCGTTTGGTTTCTTGGCTGGGCTCACGATTGGTCTGAAACAAGTGCTTTCCTCAACCACGCACATGTCCACTGGATGACTCGTGGTCTCTTCCTCGGAAAGCGCAAGGTCCATCTCAATGCACAGATCGATGACATCCAGTTGGCTACAAGTCTTTACTACTCCAAATCAGGCGAAACACAGTTCAAACTCCGCACTGGCGATCTGGAAGCCCATGTTGATTGGCAGTATAGTCTCAACACTCGCCTGCCTCAGGGTTCGGACTTCTGGCTCGAGTTTGGCCACAATGGCAACGGGGATATCATCGGGGCCGTCGCCAAGCCTGGGTCCGATAGCGTTTGCATACCAGACCAAGCCGTTGACTATCCGAATGTTGACAGTACTCCACTCGAATGGAGTAAGCCTGCTGGTACTGGCACAAACAAATGGCCTGACCAATTCGTCTATGGACAATACCCCTGGTCCCAAACTTGCGCCAAGTTGGATAGTTTTGCTTCTTGGTTCTTGAACAAAGACAACCTAAACCACTTTGCCCACGTCTCTCACACATTTACACATCTGGAATTGAACAATGCCACCTACCAGGATGCCAGCCGCGAGATTGACTACAATCGTGCGTGGATGAAGCAGATGGGTATTGACCAGGCTACCCGTTATTCCCCCAATGGTTTGATACCCCCTGCCATCACTGGTATGCACAATGGCGACGTCATCCAAGCCTGGCTGGATAACAAGGTTACATTCGTTGTGGGTGACAACACTCGCCCAGTCCTACAAAACCAACAGAATAACTTCTGGCCACTCATAAGCACAGTTGAAAGCAACGGCTACGATGGCCTTGTTATTGTTCCCCGCTATGCCACCACTATCTACTACAATTGTGATACTGCCGAGTGCACTACCAAAGAGTGGATTGATACCTCTGGCGGGAAGGGTGACTTCGATGATCTTCTTACTCAAGCTCGAGCTGAAAACGCCCGCCATCTTCTAGGCTTTCATGCCGATCCTTACATGTTCCATCAGGCTAACATGCGAGTCATTGATATTCCACAAAGGACTGTTGGTAACTACACGGCTAGTATGTCCCTAGTTACCACTTGGGTTGAGACTGTCACCCAGGAGCTCATGCGTCTAACCAACTGGCCCATCACCTCCCTCAAGCACGATGCGATTGCTCAGTATTTCCTTGATCGTAAAGCCTTGGATGCATGCAACCCTCGACTTTCATACGGTCAGGCGGAGAATGGAAAGAGCATTACTCATGTCGTCGTATCCGCTGAGAACAACTCTTGTGCTGTTCCCGTTCCCGTCACTATTCCAGGTGGGGCTACTGTAGTTGGTGGCACATCTCAAGCCGATACCGTGGGTTCTGAACCGACAATTCAATGGGTGAAGTTGACTGGTTCTCCGGTGAAAATTATGTTGAGTTCCGGTATCAAGTTGTGAGTAGTGCAGCGCTGTATATCGAGCCGCGTGCAAGGAGTTTAGTTGTGGAGGTCGATAGATATGAATAATACCGGTGTTCCATATGTGTACTAGATATACTGCCCGAATCCTTTCTGCTCGTAAGGGTCTGGAAATTTCGGAATCCACCTTCATTGGCTTTGACCTTCTTTCATATCTCTACGAGACAGATCAAGGTTAGAAGAGTCAGGATTGAACACACTCGTTGACTGGCCCAGCAAAGACACTTTTGGGTTGAAGCTCTGACCCAATCGAGGCATACGGGGTTGGACTCTGCTAGAAGATTCATGACGTAGCTAGTTTCATGTAATAATGCTTATAATAATCACGGGCTGAGACGGTGTGCCATCCCCACAAGTCTGTTTTTCTTGGCACCATCTTGAGTCAATCGTCCTTCATCGCTCTTTCGCTATTCAACCCGGAACGACTTTGTGACATGAACAATGATGCGGCGTTGGCTATCATCGTCATTTTGAACGCCATCGTTGGAATCGCTACTTCCAGGTGACTGGGTTCCCAACTCTATCTCCGTTGTTCTGTTCGATCTGCCTCTCACGCGACCGATTGTCAATAGGTCGGTCGTGTTGTTAGATGCGCTTTGGTCGTTGGTACTCCAGTCTTTGGTAAGGCTTTTAAAGAATGCTCTTAGTGATGGGAGAGAACCTGCAACTACACCGACTCCGCATTCCACGACCGTCCAGAGAATGATATTAGCTACAGAGTCTACAGTCCTGTGCTTAGCTGTTGCTTGCTTGTATTGAAAGCGGTGATGACTCACGAATAAAGTTGTCTGGTTTCATATAAGCATTCGAATATGGAATACGAACTATGCTCGCAATTGACGCTCTATGCACCTATTAATAAAGACTTGAAGGATATGGGTAAGAAGGTGACTCACAACATTCCAAGAGCCATAATCAATTGAGCATAAAGCTTCAACTTGCGTCGCATCTGCAACTTTCGCACAAGACACATCGGAATGACAGCGACAGCGAAATCGGTGATGACATTGGATACTGATGCAGCATATGTTAAAATAGTAGGAACAAGTTTACTAAAACATGTTCCCTTAGAGGGAATCCAGTGTGCTTCAAATGGTCGACATTGGACCAAGAGAAAAACAATGCCGAATGAGCTCAAGATAACGGACATGGCGATGAGTATTTGTAATATGCGAACATATTTCTTCTCGATTGCGATTCGAATGACAGTTACGCAGATGCTCGATTTGACCAAGGCTAGTGTCAAGGCATAGAGAAGCTGCCATATAATAACATACTAATACCGTCAGTAATTTGTAATTACCCCTTTTACCTGAGTCGACAATAGACCTTGTTTGCTTCTTGTATCTGGGGCGTATCAAGTGTCCATTGCATGCTACCAATGCCTCTGTGGCATCCGATACTGACGATAGTGTTATGGCCCATATAGGCCGCCTATAGCCAAGTCAGTGCAAATGCCCTACGGTCTTTTTGTAAGATAGAGCTGACTCACCCAGCCGGCGCACATCAAATAGTCATCTAAGCCGATGCAGTTGTGCCGCGTTCGGATATATGTCCTCAATCCGACGACGATGGTGCTCAATACCGAGAAAATAACAGTCGTGGTATATAGCGCCAGCGCCAGGCCTCCAGGCTGAACGGGTTCCATTCCATCAGCAGCCATAGTCGTCAATGTCTAGAAGTCAAAAAGAAGGGAAATTTCAAAAGAGAGTGAGATCACTCAGGACGCATACAATCAGAAAACTTCCCCCCTGTGAAGGATCAGTTCAATACCCTGCCATGGTGTTGGTTACTTCTGTAGGATTGCAACTTAATTGACTGGAGCTATGGGGGTTATTACGGTACTCTGTACATACCTACTACGTAGTAACGCTATTTGCACAGGCCTACAGACGGTAACTCGAACCCTTGCAGGATGGATCCCTTGTCCCCCACGATATGATTTGGCAGGTGGACGATAGATTGTGGAGTCGACATGGATTTGATCACGCCCGCGGATAACGCAAATGGTATCCGTGAGTGTGTTAGTACGCATTAGGCCTAGAGAGGCACATACTCAATAACACTCAGTCAACCAAGGTTTTAGCAACTGGGGGATTCGCATTGGCGTCACGGCGGGTGGCCTGATCAGGACCCTTGCTGACAGAATCCTCCATACCCCTCCCTGCACATACTACCATGTGATGGCGATAGCTGGCCATTCCGCTGAAATAGCAGGAACATACATCTCTTTACTGATCTAAAGATCAGGCCGTCAGTGACTAGCTTCTTCGTAGTTTGGCGTCGCATGGCACCTATTAGCTCGGGCTCAGTAGCGATTCAGCCTGGCCTTGAATCCACAGTTCGAAACGTGGGGTGATAAGGGCACTGAATCCGCTTTGTCCATGATAGTCTTTCCTGCTGCAAAGCACAACACAGGGGACCCTCGACTTACCCAGTTCCTCCACCAATTGAGACACCTCCCCCGCTAAGAGAGCTGCAGGGGCGAGAGTTGAAGGATGCGGTTAAGTTACATCGGCTGTTTTGGACGGCCAGGGACCGCTTCCATTTGGCTTTGCAGACAATTAAAAATCGCATAGATAAGTGCTGGAAAGTACGAGGTCAGGTTTCTTTTGTTGTCGCCTCCTTTGTCTTGTTTCCTCCTGCGTGATTGTCTCCACTGTATGACCATTTATGTCTACGATGTCTTATCCTATCAAAGATCGTTTTGCAATTGTTACAGGTGGTGGTTCTGGTAAGCTCATTCTGCCCAAGACAGCCTCAGTATACTTATCAGTGTAGGGATCGGCCACGCACTTGTGCGACTGCTCCTCAACGCCGGATGTTCCGTCGTCATTGCCGATCTTAAGCTTCGCCCTGAAGCCGAAGCCACCGTCAAGGAATTCTCCAAATCCTCCTACAGAAAGGGCGCAGTCTTCTTCTGCCAGACCGATGTCTCTGACTGGGCCCAAATCTCATCACTATGGAAGACCACTCTGGAGAGGTTCGATCGAATTGATATACTTGTCAACTGCGCCGGGGTTTACGAGGCACCAGGAATCTCTTTCTGGAATCCCCCAGGCATTTCGCCACTATCCGAAGATCCTGAGGATGCCAAGGTTGGCCAATACAAGATCTTTTCTGTCAACACTGTCGCTCCAATCAGACTAGCCCAGATTGCCATTGATTATTGGCAACAACACCCAGAGATTCAGGGTAACTTATTATTTGTTGCTAGCATGGGCGGATATGTACACTCTATGCAGACCCCTTTATACTTTGCAAGCAAGGCCGCATTGGTAAGCATGGTCAAGTCCCTGGGTGGGCTGAAGATGGCCCTTGGGATCCGCAATGCAGCCATCTGCCCTGGAGCAGTTTTTGTAAGTGTTTGTCTATTGCCTTTGTCATATGTATACTTATTGGCTTTGTAGACACCAATTTTTGAACCAGAATACTGTCGTGACAGACTTCAGCACGATGATATTGCATTAGAGGCTGAGCATGTTGCTGAGTTATCTATGAAGGTGCTTCAGGACGCTGAGTATGGAAATGGGAATATTATGGAAATCATGATGGTTGGGACTAAGGAAAAGCCGGAAGTTCATGTTGCTGAAGTAGACCTGATGGCTTTGTATCCCAAGGTCAACCCTATTGGGGCGCGTGCCATTGCAGAAGAGATGAAGTTCTATGGAAAGGTGAAGGAGAATGGCATGCGATCGTCAGTCCCAAATAGATAAAAGACATTCTAGATGAAGTGCATTGAAATACAAGAAGCTCCTAATGTTATTTACGCGCTGAATTCCTCTACATTACTAAGCCTAAGCCTAATGACTAGGACGTCAGTAGGTGTAAGAAGTGGCGGTACAAAAGAGTCATATAGAAATACCTAGGAAGATAGCTGACTTGAATAAATATTGAAACTTGATGTTTTATAAAGTATCAGAGTAGAAGAGAAAAGGGGAGTTTATAGAAGCAGGAGGCAATAAGGTATGATGATATGGCAAGCTATCACTTACCTAGGCTTATTTACTCTGTCACATTATGGACAGTGTCCTGATTGGTCCCTCGGTTTTGACGGCACGTGCAGGGTCCACCGTCTCCTACCCAACCCCTCTAGAAGCTAACGAACCATCAACAACTCGCTTTTAACATCTACAAACTAAATAGAAACGCGCCATAATGGACATGATTGAGCTTCTAAGTCCTCCCTTAGCTTTCCAGAACGCCTCTGCCCATCTCCTCACAGGTGAACTGGTCGTGCGGGACATTGAACGCTGGTGTCATCGAAAGGCTGAGAAAGGTGGTATCGAGCCAGTCCTGGCCGTTATCTATTTTGACACAGGCGCTGATGCAGTAGACTATGTCAAAATCAAAGCTCATGTTGCTGCCCGGGTAAGTCAATGGCTTCCTCATCCCTTCCAGGGTCCAGAGTCAGGACAATAGCTGCGGTGTGGTATGAAAGGCGCCCTGGCGTCTGCCTTACAGAGCTTAGTTGACCTTGGCGAAATAGGCTGGCGTTGGCTACCGGGTATATGAGATGCCCGTCGACGCATCAACAACACAAGTCATGAGCCAAGTCAAGGAGCTCAACAAGAATCCCCAAATCCACGGCATCCTTATACAGCGCCCATTGCCTCGTCAGTTAAATGAACTGGAGGTCATGGCATATATCAATCCCGTCAAAAATATCGAGGAGTACACCAAATGTCAGGTCAATAATATTGCTGCAGACGCCCTGGTACGCTTGTTGGCCAGGCATAGTCTACTAGGGCTAGCACAGCAGGCCAAGATTCAGATTGTCGGTTTTGGTAATATTATCACAGAAGAGTTCATCAAGCAGATAAAGCGCCAATTCCCCTATGTAAGGGCTTTCAAAGACTGGGATCTTGTATATGATGCCAGTCAAGACAAGTACGAAGCTCTTCAGAAGGAGGCCAAGGCACCACGCGCTTCTATAATTATCTCGGAACTACATCGCGGTCCTGGTTTTATCAAAGCTGCCATGGTCAAACCAGAAGTCAATGTCTTGGTCGATCTTGGCTTCTATGCTACAGAGAAGGGCATCATCGGTGATGTGAGTCACTCTCTCTTCGATAGGAGTGATCTAGCAATTGCTCCGACACCAGGAGGAGTTCTCCCTATCTTGTTGTGGATCATGATGGAACGGACGATCAAGGCAAAGCAGGTGGTCGCCGAAGAAGCGCTGGAAGGGTCCTGTTGCTCAATTATGTAAGACTAATAGAGGGTGCTAGCACCCGAATTCATAGTGAATGAGCTGAAGTTATCACTTGCCCTTTTCTTTTGGGCGCTAGTGCTTACTGCATGCGAACCTGTGATGCTCCTTTCCAAAAAAAAAATCGCTTCCATCGTGGGATCGAGTCGTTGAGGTTAAAGTGCCAAGTATATGGAACCTCCGATACATCAGGTTGTATAGGACCACTGTGTGACTAGGCATCGGCGTTTTTGTGACACCTTGACATATATTGCAACTTTATTAGAGACATTTGCACACTGTATGACTCCAACCTTGCAGCAAATTAGTTGAAATTCATAGTCCCCCACGTCGTCGCCAACAGTTTCATTCCCATGGGCCATGCTCAAGTGACTTTCGGACTACAACCTGACCGTCCTATACACTGTGTGTAGCCTAGTGCATTGCTAAAAAGCTTGAATTATCTGGACTTGGCTATTCTAACGACGGAATAGCGGGCATCCTAACACGAGAAGAGTAAAAGAAACTATAATATTGCCGCGAGATGTAATGCACAGCTTCCTCAAGAGTCCACTCGCTGATTGGTTACAAGTTGATAGATTCAACCATTGCGGCGGGAGAAATAAAAATACGGAATACGACCTGGATTCCGCAACAGCTTTTATCCTGGTTTAAAGCAGCGAGTAACCAGGTTTAGATCATCTCGGTTCTACTATAAATGCTTCAAGGCGTGTATTTATCCATATCCAAGGTTTTCGGGCGGCATCGCCGGTTGTAGCGACCCTGTTGTTTAATCTTATCACTGTGTTGTCCAAATAGGAGTCAATCACGCCAGCCTCTGGACGCAGGGGTTCGGAGTTCACACATCAATGACAGTAAGCAATCTAGGCCCATTCACCGGAGTCATGAACAAATCTAGGACCAGGGTCGTCTTAGGCAACATATCTATTACCAATAGCCTTCCAATGTTAGTTAGTTTTCTTAACGTCACCTGCAGCAACATTCGACCCGCAAGCTTGCTGTTGATGATGGATCCGTTTCTTCTAGCCTAGTGGCAAGAAAGTCTTCGAGATTCGTCTCATAAGGGGATAAATCACTCATCATGGTCCCTCTCGCTGTGGCTAAAGCACTATGTGAACCACATGGTATCATCAATCGCCTTCCATTGGCTAGCACTACAGAGCCTCCTTCTTCTTCAGGCCAGTGCATCTGGCCCTGGTAAATATAGCCAACGTCCCTCCGGCCCACTCCAAACCTCTCCCACACCAGCCCTTCATCCGTTGCACTTGCATTCACAATTATCATAACCGGCCTAGCACTAAGCCTCGGTATTCCTTACCTTTCATAACAACTCCACTCGTCCCCGGCTAATGTGATTGATTCGCTGTCGAACTTTGAAGTGTGAATAGCGAAGCTGGTGGCCTATGTAGTTCGAGATAAAAAAATGCAATACGACTATAAAGATTGTGTTAGCTTTTTTTTCTCGTATCAAGAACATCTGCTCAACCTAGCTCACAGGACTGTGGCACAAAGATTTATTTCGCTTCTACTAGTCAAATTCTACTATGGCTAAAGGTGGAATTATTTATAAAGTTACGGTGTTTTTTAAAATTAAATCTATTAGGCGAAAGGGTATCTCAATTATTTGTTTTACTACTATAACTGATAGGGTATCGGCGGTGCAGATAAATTTACGTTAGACTTTAGTCTATCCGTATACAGGAGGAGCCTTGTAAAATCGCATCCCCGCTCCACTTCGGATGGCCTCATATTATTTTTTTGATACTGTCAGCTCGTTTACCTTCTAAATCAAGAGTAGTTATTGTAAGTTTTCCACACTGAGCCTTATCTGAACGGTATCTACTCGCTGGGTTTGACCTGGATATAATCAATAATACAAGAAATTTCAAGTTTGTCGAGTATAAATGTCTCGTCAACTTCACTGTGTTTATCTTTAGGAAACCAGTCACAGCTACTCCAATCCGTCGCTCTCTGACTTTCAATTATACTTGCCCTGATTACACTACCAACATATCTCTTCAATCCTCTATCTGAAATCCTGACGCAAATATGCGCTTCGACATCACTTCAATTATCGCCGCAATGGCCTTGACCGCCACTGCAGACCGCATGGAAGTCTTCACCCATTGTGCAGCCTTTGGCCAGTGCAGCAGCGACGACGGCACCTTCTATACAGACTTCGGTGCCTACAAGGTCGATGCCAATGAAGGCTGCCGAGGTACTTCGGTTCCCGCTATGACAGAATTCTGTATGGACTGGGGCAATAGACGTGGCCATTTCAGATTCTCTGGGCAAGGAAATAAGCGATGTCTGGTGCAGGATTCCGAGACCACCGCTGGCTGTGGCAGCCGAGGAACGGACTGCTGGAGGACGACTTGGAAAGAGGTTGCATGTTATTGGCGGGAGAAACCCATCCCAGAAGAACAGTTGGCCACTGAGTCACATTCGTCGTTCTTCACTCGCACAATTACTATGGTTGACACCAAGACCGTTTCTGACTGAGGTGTCACGGAGTGAGGGAGGAATTTTGGTGGCTGTCAATGGAGCGGTGGACCTAACAGAGAGCTTTTATATTTTTCCTTTTTCTGTGTTCCCAAAGTAAAAGTGCTACCGCTTTGGGTGTGAGGAAGTCTATTTCGAGATTTCTCTATGGCAAGAGACCCAAATTTTAGAAAACGATAACAGGTACAAAAAGTGAACGCAAAAAGAATTCCTCACACGTTCGAAGTTATCCAGTCCCAATTGGACAACATGCCTCAATCTAGTTAAAACTTTCAGACTATTCTTCTTCGTTATGCCCCTCAGATAGACCCTGCATGGAATCTGGAACGCGCTGCAGAGATCTATGGTTGGCCCTGGGTATGTACTGGCAGCTTTGTCCTTATCGAATGTCATTGATAATATTGTAGGTGACTTTCCGTCGAAAGCCCATTATAGCATGGCAAGCAGCAGAGGCTATTAGTCATGATTGTTTCAATACCGTTATTCCTACGGTCAGTCCGATCACTACTTGGGCAATTCAGGATTCAAGTGGGGTTCCTCACCCCGAAGCCACCTACGAGGTATGAACTGATCGGAATAAAAGAGCGAACTGATGTCTTCGCAGGTCAATCAGTTCTGGTCCACACTGGCGACTAGCTCTGGTGGTCCACGGCCGGCAATTTCTATACCCGAGCCGGATCACATATGTTGAAAGTCTGGAGTGAGAGATGTAAGGCTATCAGTGAATGTCATGTTACGAGACTGGAAATCTTGACCCGGCGATCTTCTCGACGTTGCTTTATAGCTGCCACTTCGACGCGATTTGGGAAGTGAAAAGACTCTAGGGAGATCTTGGCACCAGGAACAAACAAATTATGTCCACCACACTTCAAATGCGGAATTCGATGCGGGAGACAGGCGAGCGACGCGCGAATTTTCGATTGACTCTGCATTTGAACGAGTTAGCTAAAATACAAAAACAGCGATTCTCATTGAGATTGGGTGTACTGTCGATTGTTGAGGTTCCAGGAGGTTGTGTCTTTGAGAATGGAAGTTCACTAAAAGCGGGATGACAACCTCCAAGAGGCGGTGCTGCAAAGATATACCCATGACTCAGCAGAAGCTCAAGACACATTCCCGCTGAAACGACGTCCGAACGTCGTGATCCCATCTTGGGTAAGGTTGAGTACAACCGTTGTCATCAGCAGTATCGATATCAGCTCCGTGTCTGAGTGATGAAAGGCCATTACGTGGCTTTGGCTAGCCGCATATCAGATTGATGTTGCCCTCAAAAAGCTCCGTGATTTGAGCTTTGCGCCATACATCAATAGAGTCAATACTTCTCACTATCAAAAGCTATTGAATATTTGCTCTTGAGAAGAATAACAGGGTCTATAATTCCTTCGATGTGGGTTGTGCTGTTATCGCTGGTCCTAGCGGTCAGGGCGACCCTTCTGCTCGGTGGTGTTGTATTCATTTTGGATGTGTTGTTGATTTTTTTTTGTTCTGGCTTTTTGGCTCTGGGGTGATTTGGTGATGTGAAAAGGGAAAGGACTTGTAAGGGAATTTACACTCGATTTATATTCATAATAACTGAAGGTTTAAAGTCAAAGTATAATATCTATTACTGTGACAATACTGAAAGAAAAAACTGTATTTGAGGGTATTATCTATAGTGCTTTAGTGTGGCAAACTTAATGTGTTTTTTTATCTTGTAACCTTGATCTATCCCAAGGGATATACATAAGGTCAAACTTTAGTCGAGTAATAAGTCCTTCGATATTCTTGGCCGTCTATGACTGGAAGACTTTGTTTCACCAGCACAACATACGTAGCTAGCAGTCTTACAAGATGGAGTCCATAAACAAGTCGTCAATGTCAGGTACTCAATTTACGAGTCAGCTTGGCGTGCTTATGAACGTCTGAGTGAGGGAGTATATTGTCCAAACTGCCCTCATGCCTAGCAACTGTAGTTATAGACATATCCATACATACAAACAGAATATTTGCCACGTGTCAGCCTTTGTTCCCAACTATGAACAAGTGAACGTGCTATATAGACTAAGTGAGATCCACACTGCCTCCGACTTGGCTGATCACAACTCCCATGCCTCACGCTGTTCCTTTTCACTCCCTTCGCCATAATGACTACGGTTCTTAAGTGAGGCCGAACCACTTAAAGTCGAGATCCGCATGGACAGGTACGGTATGTCCCACTCCAGCTGCAGAAACAGCGACAAACTTGGTTCCGTCGCCAAAGATCTCAGTCGTGTAGCCGGCTTGCGGGCTCGACGTCTCGTTGCGGGTGAAAGAGACACCGTGAAGTGTTGACCATTCCTTGATCTGTTCGAGGAAGTTCTGGTAGAAAACCAGGTAATCTGCAGTACCATGAAAGGTCTTGAATCGAGGGTAAGAACCGCTATAGCCTGGGTACATGGCCTTGACCTGATTGGCCCACTCTTGTCCGGTCTTTCTGATCTTTCCGTCAGAGCAAACACGGTCGGAGCTGATGGGACTAGATCCAGGTGACCCGGCCATACACCCGGCAGCAACGCCAGAGTAGCAGGTAGCGGCGGCAAAACGGTCCGGGTAAGTAGCAGCAAGAACATTGGTCATCATGCAACCTGAGCTGGAGCCGGTGACAAAGATCTTCTTGGGGTCAGCTTTGTACTGCTTGATGACATAGTCAACCATGCCGACAAGGACCTGGCTGTCGCCCTGGCCGTCGTGCTTGAGCGTTTTGGTGCTAGCAACATCCCAGCAGTTGGAGTCCTTTGGTGAGGACGGATACAGGAGGATGATGCCGCGAGAATCCGCGATAGACTTATAATTGGTCTGCTGGAAATAGCCCTGGCCATTTCCACCACAAGGATGCAACTGAGAATCCGCCAAGTCAGTACAAGGTATATAGTAAGGTGGAATCAATCTTTGTAACTCACAGCCAGAACCACTGCTGGGCTAGCGGGGAGGTTATTAGGGATATAGGCCTCCAAACGCAGTTGCGTGCTGTACGTCGGCCCAAAGTTGTTGATGGTTTGGAGCTGAGCAGCAACCAGGCTAACGCCTAGACTGAGCTGGGTCAACAGCTTTCGTGGCGAGGGTAGGTCGAGCATGGTGAATCCTCTAGTGGTGAATGTCTGGTGTTGATTACCGTTCTGCTCCCGGGACGTGGCCGACCGGAGTCTTATAGTTTATGGAGGTTATCATGAGAGTCTTGGCTGAGCCGAGGTTTAAATGCCGACTTCAGATACCGCGAGATCGACAGTCAGGATGTCGGCTACAACACCCCGCAGTTGTTCAATCTGGCCATCAGCAAATGTTCCGTATCTCCTTTAGTGGACATCGTCGTATGCATGAATAAATAAATGGTAAGGTGAAACACATATCTCATGTAGCTCAAATATATGACAAGGTAGCCAAGCTACCCCGCACTAAAAGAAACAGCCTATATATTTGATCACGGATAAATACAGTCGACGGAGGTTGATGCTCCGTAATTAATAGACCGAACAATATACCTGTAAGGCTCAGGGATGCGTTACCGACCTCTTAACCATGGCATAGGAAATGATCGACAGAAACTTGGCAGTTGCCTTGTGTTGAGCCTTTGAGGATCAAAACTAAACGGTCAAAACACACTAGGCAGAACTGGGGTCCAAAATTGGAACGAAGACAAGGATCATATAATAAAAGTTTGTAGCCGCAGAGGCCATCTGGGGCGTTTCAAAAAAGTCTCACCGTGGGAAGAATCGACTATCAAAGACGAGAGATTTGGATTTCTTCTAGCTTTACATCAGCCTGTTTACATTCTTCTATCAACTCATTGAAAATCTCATCTGCCACACGTATGCCCTCGGTGAATAATGTGAAGGGTGCTCTCCTATGTAAACACTTAGCTAGCCGCTCTGCTACCCTGAGGATCATCACTTAGGGTGTGAGTTCATAGTCGCTTATGTATTGTCCATGCGACACCCCACCCAGAGTAGCAGCAGCATGAAGATACTTCCTGACCTCCTTTGCCAGCTGTTTCTCTTGACTGATGAAAATTCTAGCCTTCGCCAGAGTAATGCGGAAGTATGCTGGATACATGGAGCCAAGGTTGGTCATGACGGGTCCTGGAGATACCTCATTGACGATGACCAATTCCTTATCCATGCGCTCTGCAAGGCGCTCCACAATCAAAGTGGTTATGAGTTTAGAATCGTGATAGCGTGATTTGTTGAACCTGTTGGGGTCATCCAGTTGTTTCATGTTGGAAACCTCCGGAATTAAAGGATTCGTTTCTAAGCTGTGGTTCATCTGCAAAAAGCTTCCCACCCAGGTTAAGCGAGATGGTTGTCGCCATAGCTGAGCTGCCCTCTTGAGGAGTGGATATTGGAGTAAACGTTGACCTGCATGATGTTCTCATGACCCGACTTGGAAACTTTGTAATTGTAGCCGCTCGTTCCACCGTTTACGATGACAACGGTGACTGATTTCGTGATAGGATTGACCTGGTTACAAAATGCCGTAACATTACTATATTCACCAAGCTGTAGTTCGATAACATGAATTGGCATATTTGATCGCATTTGAAGTAGTTCCGACTTGAGAGCTTTTCCCTGTGCCACATTACGTACACCCATCATGATGGTTCCAGCACCTTGTCTGACAAGTTCAAACAAGCCGAACGGCCAAGGCCATGGTGGTTCCAGTGATTAACATGACTTGGCCGTCAAAGCGGGGGTTATCATCGGACGAACGTTTCGACATGCTGGCGATTGTACCAAACTGGCAGTAAATGCTGGGGGATATCCAAACTTGGGTGAGATATAAGCCACGCTCTGACGCGTAATCTTTGTTGCTGGATTTTGACATCGGTGCGTGGCTAGATGTTTAAATACCATTTAAATCCTTGATAAGACCGCAATTCTAGTCTACTTCTGAATCGAGTCAGGGGTTTCTGTCTGCATCAACGGCTAATCTTATCCAAGATTCAGCGATATCATTGGGCTGGTATCCCGAGCCTCGCCAATTGGCCCACAAGTCCGGTGTTCCGCTAAACTTATGGACTGACCCAACGAAAAAACGCTTCTGGTAGGGAGGGTTCTGCAGCACTTTGAGTCCCTCTTGTTTGTGCAAGAATCTCTGTGATCTGAGTAACGATCTTTCCAAGACAAGATCCTACTCAGGCAAAACATGAAGCGGCACATCAACCTAACTTACACTGAGGAGCTTGCTCGTTACACAATGTCGTGGTGATAGTGGCAGCATCGAGCCACAAAAGATGACATCTGTTCGGCTTATTCTTCAAGAGTGATGCTTTTGGCTAACTTTCATGGATGGCTGTATCGCTCAAGCGTAGAGAGCAGACTATATGGAGGAATATAATAAATCCAGTTTAGGAATCCATATTTAGAAGTTGACAAGTTACGTTGGTCATTTTGCTAGTAAATACCCTGTACTCACGAGCTTAGACGCAAACGCTCGAAAGTTTCAAGTCACTGATAAGGGTGTCCTGTCAGGCGTGTGAAGATAAGATTAGATAAGATAGAGAAAGAGATTCGAGCGATAACATCATCTACCAGTTGTGAGGCTGACAGACCTGCCGTATTCAGACCAATAGAAATAGCGGCGGATGGTCCGAAGGAAAGTAGCGGATCTGGAATTTATTCGAGGCTCCATCCACTACGACTCTATTTGGTCTAGATCCTGCCCGCTAAAAAGTATCCAGCTCAAAATGAGTCTAGACAATTCAATAGATCGATCTTTGAGCCAGCCGCGAGTCGATAGTTTGTAGATGCCCCTGACTAAGAAGAGGCACAATCACACTCTTAGAAATCTCTTGTGCTATTTTAGAAGTGGAACGAAGCAAGGAAGTCTCCCGTATTTATATCGTCAAATTCCCATTCTCGCTTGAGACATCCCCAGCTCTCATTGACCTAACTTCCACTCATTACAGTTATGATCGCAAACACTCTCATTCTTGCTGCCCTAGCTGCTGGCGCCGCAGCCGGACCCTGTCGACCTGGGGCTCTTTCATCTAACAGTGATACAGTCACCAGCGGTTCGACGATTGTTTCAGCGTCCCTATCATTCACCGTTACAAGCATACAAGACACTTCCAGCGATTCCAGCGATTCAATGACTACTTCAGAGTCCCCTACATCTGTCGCTGCGACCGCCGAAGCTACTACCACATCCAGTCCTTCAGATCCCAGTACAGGGGCTATCATCTTCGGGATCAATCCCACCATCCGACATTCCAAGCGCGATACCACATTCTTTGGCGGTGATGACCCTTCTTCATGTACTGGCGCCTCCCCCTTTCGCCTTTCTGAAGGCCAACTTCTTGAGAAAGGTATCCCGATCTTTTGGTCTGGGCAACGATACCAGAAACTTGGTGCTCAAGGAGAGCCGGTTGATGATGCCGTTACCACAACATTCTCTGTGATTGATGGAAAGCTCTCGTGGGCGAACGATGGATTCGGCAAAGCTGGATTCTGTGAGGATGAATCTGGACAGGTTTACATCACGTTTGGGAGGCTGCCTACCGGATGCGAGTCAGTCTTTTTGACCGCTTATAAAGGTGTGTTCAGTGATATCCTCGAATGACTGTCGACTAACCACACACTGCAGAGATTCAATGCCAAAACGGGCAAATTGTTGAACTTCAGCCTTCCACTTCCGAAAGTACTGCGCCCACTGTCTCCACCGATGAGACTTCCAGTATCCCTACTATAAGCCCCACCGAGACTATCACCTCGGCGGCCACAACCACGTCCGCTGATGCTTGCCTCGTGGGTATTGGTGGCACAAATGGTCTTCCTCCAAGAGAAGACCGTCTATCTGACTGCTCAGCTTTATACACTGTGACAGTCAGCCCATACACAATGTTAGTAACAACACAAGTCTCCCCAAAATAGGTACTCACACGTCCCAGAACTAGCACTATCCTCAAGCGCGAGCTCGCTGTGCGCATCCCCACGGGTAGATACACCGGCCAACCCGTCATCAACACCCTGGCCCGCCGCGCTGAAGGGGACGAGACGGCCACGACCATCCAGCCGACTGGCGTGCCTACTTACGCCACCTACTGCGATTCTCCATCAGATTACTATGAGGCTTGCTTTGAGGCTGGTATCACTGGCTTCACCACAACACTTCCGACACCTACAACCTCCACCTCTTCGACCGTGACTGACTGCCCAATGAGGAAGATGGCCAAGAGAGCTGGTGAGGCTGTGGGCTATAAATATGAAGAGAACTGGGAAGCGTACAACATGCCTGGATACAAGTTATTTTAGATGATTTATATACGCTTACCGAGTTTATCAAGACTGTGCGAAAAGAACATCCATTTTGAAAACCACGGAGAAGGCGACGTTTATCTAATGACAGGTGGATGAAAGAGTATGGCATAGAGGAGCTACGTGTCAAAGCCGACAAGCTGACCGTCTAAGTAACTAAAATCCCGGCCACAGAGGGCTGACGGTAAAAGCAAGTAGAGGAAGAGCAAGTAGGAAACCTCGTATCAACTGTAATATAATGTTTGTCGAAGTAACTCGAGAAGCAAGGAAGTAAAGATGTACTATTGGCTTGCTATTCCCTTAAGTCAAAATATCTTTGTCTTTAGTCCAAATTGTCTCAACCTCTCCAATTACATTTAATTCCTCAAAGAACTATACAATCTATACTGTTCCTACATAAAATTACATTCCTCCTGGCTCATAAATGAAAGCACCATTTTCACAAAGACTTTCTCCTCGGACTAACAAGTGGACGCCCCTAAATTTTTGAATCAAAGTAAACCTACCAGGGTGAATATAGTAGGTGTTGATCAATTCACACTTTCTTCCTCCATTTACCACCTGCCAGTGAATGTCTAGACATGGCAGCGAAGAATGCTCCAAGGAGAATCGAAACTCCACAAAAGATGATCAGTCCAGAGAAGTGCCCGTTTTGGTCGCCAACGATGGCCCCAGCGACGGGACTACCAATGAGTGCACCGACCGCAGCAACGCAGTACAGTGAACCATTCCGCGTACCAATGCTGCGGACATCCGAGAAAGAAGCGACCATTGCAGGGACAATGGACAGCGTGCAGCCAGAGGTAAAGCCATAGAGCACTGCATAAACTACGACTGATGCGGTAGAAGTTGCAGTGAGCCATACTGTGAGGGTAAAAATGCCACCAAGCACAGTCAGCGGGATCATGACATTAAATACGCCGATGCGGTCGCCGAGATATGCTGGAAGGAGACGACCAAATGTTCTGGTCGAGTTTGTCAATATCAGGATGCAAGGGCTAGGAGCAAATTTGAGACTCACGACGAGGCGTTCACTATGGGGACCATGTATCCTGCTAAGTGAGGCGAGACACCCAGTGCCCTTGCCTGAACGATGATGAAGTTAAAGGGCAAGAAAGAGCCCAAGTATAGTACAAATCCCGCTATGGTCAGTAAAAGGAAAGGGGTCTCCTTGAATGGTGTGACAAAGTCTCTGGGGTTAAATGGTCTTTTTGGTGGAGGCAATCTCGACTTGATAGTCACGTTCGCTATAGCCAAGAGTCCCAAGAAGAGAAAGGCGACGGATCGCATCGCCCAGCCAAAACCTATGCTGACGACCAGGCGATTTACCATAATCGGGAGGGCAACGCCGCCAAGACTAGATCCCGCAGTGACAATACCGAATGCTATAGCACGGTGTCGAGCGAACCAAGTGCCAACAGCAGCGATAGCTACGTCAAAGAGTCAAATGATGCGCGAGAGACCTGATGTGTGTGTCGTGAACAAGACTCACGTGCATAGAACAGAAACGAGCAGCCGATTGCACTACAGAAACTTTGAGACAGGAGAATCTGATAGTACTCTTTGGATATCGAAGTCATCATGAGGCCAAAGACATGGAGAAAGGATCCGATAAGTATAGGTATACGCGGGCCGAGCTCATCCGTCATTTTGCCAACTACCGGGCCCTAAACTGGTAAGCAAACGGGGTATATGGCAAAGAATCTGGATATGTTTGAACTTACCCAGAAAAACATCATGAATGATTCCACTGAAGGAATCCATGCCACAGTGCTGGATGAAAACGCCTTGAGTTGATTGCGTTGGTAATAGTCTTGAAATATGCCAATACCTGCCATTCTCTGCTTAGTCCGAGTGACTCAACTGATGAAAGGGAAAACTTACAGTTGATCCAACCAAAACTAGCGAAAACAGCACAAAATCCTCCCGCTACAACTGACCAAGCTTCGAGTCCTCCGTCGGGCGGAGGTCCAAAGTCGGTAACAGGGGCTTTCTCCTGAACAGACTCCTGCTCTGTGTTTTGATCTGGTGGCGCTGCCTTGTTTTCCGAAGTCACAAGTGACGATTGAGGGTTTGGTTCGGGGGAAGCCATTGGGACGGTTCTATGAGATGAGTGCCTAGGCATGCTGTTGAGGATAGTGAATTGGGCGGTGGTTTTCAGCCTTGATTAATGGAGTGTGTCCATTCTTATATAGCAATTTAATGATTGAGATGTTGATTGTGACAAATTCAACCCTTGATCTTGTGCTCGCGAGATGGTTCCAAATGAGGTTAAGTCATCTTCTCATCTCGAAGGTGGGGTCCTGAAGCTGATCCCCTGTCGAGAACCTCGAATAATGGTACCACAAAGAGCTTAGTCTCTTCGTGATCTGCTGATCTTAGCCATTGACGCCATGAACGGGGGACCCTTCGGCTTTTCATGACTTTCCTTGACCTTGGTTTGAGATAGAGGCACATTCTTATTTCTCTTCAATGCCCCTCCAATATTCTCGGATATCAGCACCATATATGGCCTAGCACCTTCTCTTATTGTCGACCGCCTCTGTGTTACCATTTCCCTCTGTGCGTTTGACAGCATGGTCGGTGTCCCAGGTAAATCCAAGGCGTGCCAGGCCTGCAAGAAGCGCCGCGTCAAGGTACGTTCCAAGAATTTTCCAGAGAAAGCATTGTCCACTGTTTTAACATATGCCCAGTGCGATCTAACCCGTCCAAGTTGTCTCCGATGCTCCAGAGCAGGAATCACATGCCGTGGCTACGAGCGGTCCACACTTTGGGTCCATCGCACGCCAAATCGACCCAATGTTTCAGCACTCTCTGTCGTGCAAGACGCAAAGCTACAAGAACAAATCGAATTGTGCCCAGAGCCAAAGGACTGGTTCACTCACCTACAGCGTATGCGGACTCAACTCAATGCCAGCGCGTCATACGATGTGGCGATGTTCCGACAAGAAGCGCTCACAATCTTCGAGAATATATACTTTCCAGGTCCATGCTTGAAAAAGGCTGAAGAAGATTCAAGCCCAACGCCTTCGTCGTGGCTCAAAGCCGTCTGCCAAATGAAAAGACCTAGTCAAACGTTGGATCACTCCCTGGTAGCCTTTGGTGCCATCCAGATACGTCTCTCTGGAGAGCCAGGCATCTCTTACGACGAAACCCTCCGCTTGTACAACATAGCTCTGTCAAAAATTATTGCCATTCTGGACAATCCGTACGTGGGAAATAGTGACGAGAGTCTAGCCTCGATTGTCATTCTCTCTACATGTGAGGTGAGTCAAGACCCCTCGTCCAAGATCAGATACTTATAAGAATCAGCTATTCCTGTTCCATGTAAGTACAAGTTGGAATGCGCATGCTCGAGGTATATCTGAGATCCTCCGTCGTCGCGCCGTGGCAGACACAATCACACAAGGTTGGAGCGATCTGTGTCGACGTCTCTGTGTAATATGTGTGAGTGCACATCAGCCTCGGGCTTCTGGAATTGTGCTAACAGCGTCTAGGTCATCCAAGCGATGGTGCAGAAGCATTCCCTCATCCTTGAACCACATACTTGGCGTCAGCATATTGGCCCGCCCACCGAGCCAGCGTCTTTTGGAGGGTTACTTGACCTCGTTATTGACATCCCATCAGTCATGGCAGATGCTCGTAGTCTGCCCCAAGTCGACAAAGACTACATAGATCGCGCCCTACACATTGATCTCCTCATCCAGAAATTTGATCAACTTGATCAATGGCGCACTCTTCATCATCAATACAGTTGGACACAGAATCAAACGCCGGTATACTGGTCTGTTCCTGCCAGGGCTAGTAACCCGGCCGACAAAGACTACGAAGATAAATTGTTTCCTTTTGCGCTTGTATTTTCGTCTATTGCAGCCGCCAGTGCGTGGGTCTTTGCCTCAAGCATGATGCTTGATATTCTTGATACAATCATTCTTCTCTGCCCAGAACATATCACAAACAACTCCACGCTAGCTGGCTTTGATCAAGCTCTTAACGATGGCACTGCCTCTAATGTGCTACATGCTGTCAAGGCGGATGCTGACAGGCTCGCCCGCTTCCTGTGCCAGACCATTGAGTTTTGTTATCGCAGCGAAAACGGCACCTTTGGTCCGCAGATAACTTGCTATCCACAGGCCGCAATGTCGAGGTATTTCACACATTGTGGACTTAATAGAGAGTTGGAGTGGTGTAGAGCTATCCCAGACATGAAGTGTCCAGGAACAAGCTTTGGTATTGATCTGATGCAGTTGCGACCACCTCCTGGGTGACGAGAACTATTGAGAACTTTTGTCATGATTGATGTGCATCCTATTCATACCCCACTCTGCCATGATAACTAAATGTCTTGTTGTAATGATTTAAAACAGACGCTTCTGTGCGAGAATGAAGACCCTTGTATCAGTAGAGTCGATCGCTTATAAATCTCTATCTGTGAGATTGCAGGCCATTGTTCACAGGAAATCTGACAAATTGTTATAGGTCGCAATCACGTGGAGACGAGAAATCCCATCTCACATCTAGCGCTTACTCTGCATCATGAATTGCGGGCTGCTCGTGGGTCTATCGCTAGAGTGAAGCCTGCCTTTCCTTTGTCCGGCTTTCGGCCGAACAAGCCGTGCAAGGATGAATTCGACCGTAACACGGAGGATCACTACAACCCGTCATTACAATATCTGCTTTTCTTTGGTTTGAGTAACTAAATCCGAGCATACGATAATAGACCCCACTACAACTTTATATAAAGGTCAACACTGCCTCTCTCAAATAAGTCTCATGCATGACACTCACATTTACACTCAAAACAATAAACACAATCGCATCTAATACCATGGCAGTCTCCGCGCCATACCCATTCAACTTTCCCCTTGGGCTCACTGCTCCTCAACCCTTCAACCTGTCCGTTGACTCAGACTTCATCCAACAAACCCAGATCAAGGTCAAGACATGGCGATCTCCTGTTGCACTTCACTCGAGCTGGACTAATGAAGGACCTCCCCCTGATCTTCT
This sequence comes from Fusarium graminum, assembly GCA_013266165.1. NCBI lineage: Eukaryota > Fungi > Ascomycota > Sordariomycetes > Hypocreales > Nectriaceae > Fusarium > Fusarium graminum. Next base: position 18,300 of record JAAGWP010000047.1, on the reverse strand, counting down.
TCAAGACGTGGCTCAGTACTGGGGAAACGAGTATGATTGGCCGTCCGTCGAAGTCAGTCTCAACCGAAAGGGTAATCATTATGCAACCTCGATCCCCATCGAGGGAAACTACTCGGCTTCAGTTCCACTTCATTTCGTCCACCAGCAATCAACCGATCCAGATGCCATCCCGCTCCTTCTTCTCCATGGCTGGCCTTCAACTCATCTGGAGTGGTCCAAAGTCACTGAGCCATTGGTCAACGATGATAAGACACCTTTCCATGTCGTCGCCCCTGATCTTCCAGGCTTTGGGTTCAGCCCTGCTCCTGAGAAGCCTGGACTTGGTCCTCGCCAGAACGCGTTGGTTATGGATGGCCTGATGAAGCAGCTTGGATATTCCAAATATGGCGTCGTCAGCACTGATCTGGGCTGGCAAATCGCCATGTGGATGGTCCGCGATGTAGAGTCAAGTATCATTGGTCACTTCACGGATTTCTTCGCTGTGTCACCGACTGATGACGATCTGAGTCGTTTTGCCCAGAACAAGTCGACTAAGGAGGAAAAGGCCTATATCTCAGCTACCAACGAATGGTACACGTCTCACTCCGCATACTCCACTATCAACACCCAAAAGCCATTAGCCTTGTCCTATGGGCTCAGTGACAGCCCCGTAGGCCTTCTCGCCTATATCTGGGACCTGATGCATATGATCTCTGATGGTTACAAGTACAGCTACGATGAGCTCATTACTGACGCCTTCATGTTGTACATGCCCGGTCCTTACAGCAACATCCGGGCTTACCTCGAAGCGTACAAGGTAACTTCACTTCCATTTACTTGAATAATAGTCAGCTGACAAGATTGATAGCCGGGTACGATGGACTTTCACAAGAATGACGTTCCCACTGGTGTTTCCGAGTGGAGCAACCCCAATGGTCCGTTCCCTGGATTAGCTTCGGCTCAGCTCGTTGTGAGTAAATCTTCTGCCACCCCAACTCCACAAAAGCTAATCGTATCATGTAGCCTCGAGCTTGGATTGAGAGGTCCTCGAATCTTGTCTATTTCGCCAAGCATTCTGTTGGAGGACATTTCCCCGCAGTATCGCAGCCAAGGAAATGGGTCAAGGATGTTCGACGTTTCTTCTCGAGTGTTATTCAAAGCAAATAAGAGCCTCCAGAGGAGCTTTCTATGATCTTGTTTCATCATGTTACAGTTATTTTGTGCCTCAATTATTTGGAGAAATAAAATCGATTCCTTTCTTGGACTTTTCCGTGTGGAATGGTGTGTTTGGTATCAGCTTTTTACCTATCAAGCTGTACTCTACATTATTTATATCAAAATGCTGTGAAAGTCTAAAGATGAACCAAATGTCCGAATGGCGTTTATAAAAAGACAAATATCAAGTACAATATCCAACTACATCCTGTTCAGGAACAGGGTCTGTACAAAAGCAGGTTAGTAGGGGTCCGAGCAATACCTACGACGTCGCATTTAAAAGCGCGAACAGGGTCTTCCGCTCGTATTTGAAGCTTGGCGCGGGAGTATAAGCTGCTTCTAGCATTTTGCCCCGTCAATGAATCAATGCCGATCCCCTATCTCTCAACCGTCTGTGTGTATCTCTCCATATTTAAACTCGGTCTAGGCTGCTCGAAGCAAGAGGAGGCACCTTTCAATCTCGTATCCGGCATCATGCGCTTCTACCGGTCGCTGGCCCTGCTGACACATCTCGCTACCGGTGTTCAGTCGCATCTCTCTCTGAAAAACTATGCGCGACAAGCTGGCGACTTGGGTGTCTCATTGGCAGCAGTCGCGGGAAAGGCGACTGAAGTCAAGGCGATACTAACCAACAATGGATCTGGTGATTTGAGTCTGCTCAACATCGGCACCATTCTTGACGAGAGGCCCGTTGAGAAAGTGAAACTCGTGAATGAGCATGGTACGTGCTTTGGAAAGCAGTAAATGACCGACATCTGACCTATCCCAGGAGAAGTGGTGCCATTCATGGGAATCAGGCTAAGCCTTGATTATGATGGACTACGAAGCAAAGATTTCGCGCATCTATCGCCAGGTTCTTCTGTCTTTCGGACTGTGGACTTGTCTACCGTGTATGACCTCAAGCCCGGGACTTACTCCGTTTATGCAGAAGGCAACATCCCGTCAGTCTCAGGCCAAACAAAAGAGTCGGCCTCATTCTCCTTCAGATCCAAATCCATCTCGATCAAGATCGACAAAACCTCCTCAGCGGTAGTAAAGCAAACGGCTTCGAAACGTACTGTTATGGATGGGGACGGTTGTACACCTGAACAGCTCAAGGCCACCGTAGATGGTGTGAAGAACTGTGAAATTCTGGCTCGAGCCGCTGCTGCTGATGCCTCCGATGCGCACTCGGCCAGATTCGTGGAGTACTTCAAATCCAACGAGACAGCGACTCGAGAACATGTCACAGGCCGACTTCTCGCTGTAGCTGACGAGTGCGCTACTTCAGACAGCGGTAACACCAGAGTCTCGTGTCACGATGAGTGGGGTTACTGCGAGAGTGATGGGCCATTACTTGCCTATACGACTTGGGTCAATGGCTACATCACCATGTGCCCGCTGTTCTACGAGACCCGGCCTCCGTTACCAGAGGTATGCCATAAACAGGATCATGCCACCCCCACGATCCATGAGATGACACACGCGAGGCCTGTATATGAGCAGGAAGTCTCTACACAAGATTACGCTTATGGTTATGAGAACTCCACTGCCTTGGACCCTCTGTCTTGTCTTTATAACGCTGATCAGTATTCCTTGTATGCCAACGGTAAGCGTGTCACTTGTTATCGATCATATGGCTTACAGAGATGCTAACAAAATCTTAGCGGTTTATCTAAACTGTTAGGTTTCTTTCACGATTCGTCGGCTTTCTTGCCAGGCAGAGGCTTTATGAGGACCTATTTGGAGACTACAGGGAAAAGGAGGAAGTCTTGGTATTCTACTACGATGTTAAGTACAAACATGACAATAGCCAATGTATCTTTCACAGTAGGTCTGCTACGTGCAAATACTACAGTGTACAGATCCTTCAAAACACGAATCATAATACTTTAGCATCATCAACCATGTGCTTATAGGGTCACTTATATTTCGGTTCGGTTCTCTAGTAACATATCCCGAATAGAGTTCATACTACTCACTCCGTACTCTTATACCTAACTACTCCAAAAGATGTTCATAAGAGGTATGTATTATCTCGTCTTCGTTACGAGATGTAAGAATAAAGGTACCCTACTAGGGGGGATGGGCAAGGGTGATGTTCTAACCCGGAGGCACGATACTCACTAGTCCCGTTGAGGCAAGGCTTATGGGCGATAACCTCAGCTCGCAAAAAGTTGCCCTTCCAAGTTGGCTCCACTCTCGTACCAACCCATTACGGATAGAGGTTACTGCTTACTTATTTATCTGTCTGTAGGTAAGCAGCACAATGTTACGAAATATTCCACCTTATGGTACTTACTTTACCTGACCCCAGCAATCAATCTCGCAAACCTAAAGAAAGGAAACTACTTGCGAGCAAGGCCCCTCGCAGAAAGATGCCGTCTTTAGGGTGTGGGACCTGTAGAGGTAGGCTCTCCGTATCCTCTGACCAACATTGCTGATGGCCGCTAGCCCGCAAGGTACGGTGTGATCAAGCTCTTCCAGTCTGCCAGCGCTGCATCAAAGCTGGCCGCCAATGCAGAGGCTACGGCTTGCAGTTATCCTGGCCGCGTCGTAATGACACCCGCAGAGCGGCGGTAGGACCCTCTCCTAGACAATCACGTCTCAACGCCGCTCACGCACAGTATCGATTGGTCAATACCTCTTTCTTGGACATTGAGCTACATGATCGGGTATCTACCTCGACTCGAGACTATGGCATGTTTACACAACCTCTCCCCAAGAGGGGGCCAAATCCTCCAGACGATAGATACTTGGAGGACTCGGGAGACCCGTCATCACTACAACCAGCTCCTTCGGTGTGGACTAATATGAAGCTTAGCCCAATGGATAAGGAGTTATTTCAATACTGTGGGACTCCCTCCACTTCCCTTGTCTCGGTAACTATGGCTAACACCAGGAAGTTATCCAGAAAGCTTCATATTCTATCACAGCCTTTGGGCACGATGCGCCTCGACTCCGCCAGATACTGACACGCATAGCATTCGCCGACACAACCCCATCATCGACAGCAGTTCTCAAGTCCGCCCTTGCTCTTGCATCTTTCCATCGCCATGATGCAGCAGATGTGACTGCCCGTTACAAGGTGGCTGCTTTACGCAAGCTGGCAGAGTCAACGCAAGGACCTATCAGTGTCACTGAATCAGCCTCTCATGTTGCCGCCGGAATAGTGCTCTGTACACTTGAGGTATGCTATCATGTAGTTGTTGCTATACATCTATACGTCCTAATGTCTTCAGGTTCAGCAAAACTCCATGAAGTCCAGTCATTGGCTTTGGTATGTTTGTGGTGCGACCAAGATTGCCAAAAATGCCAGGATGGACGAGATTAAAGGGGACCGGGATGTGGCTGCTCTTGTAGGATGGATCCACTACTGCAACACGATTTCCAGATTCAGTCTGCGTCACTGGCAGCCAAACGTCACTCTAGATCAAATAAAAGCCTCAGATATTGGGTTCGATGAGTTCCATCCCGCTGTATGCGGACATGGGCAGGTATGTTCACAAATATCTCTAGCAGTCCATAACTGACTTGGATAACCGTCACAGCCTGAAAGTCTGGAGGGGAAACCTCATGAGATATTATATTTACTTTCAGAAGTATTCAATGTTGTTGTTGCGTCGTCTGACCCACACCATAGCACTAAGGAGTACAGAAATCAACTATACCACCTGGATTCAAAGCTAAGGCATCTTGGCGAAGATACCTTGCACGCGCATGCTCACGCAGTAACTGAGACAGCAGACGCCATCTTCAGTCTAGTAATCGAGCTCTACAGGCTATCTACTCTGATTTATCTCAGACGTGCATCTTTGGGTATTCTGCCGACGGATAAAGAGTTCAAGGTCTGGGTTGCACAAGCTTTTGCATTCCTTGATCAGCTTCCGACCTGTCAGTGGTCTTTGCCGCTGTTAATATTCGGCTGCGAGGCACAGAGCGATGAGCAGAGAAGGACTATTGTCGACATCATACACAGGACGGTTGTCAACCAGCAGGGAAAGAATATTGCTACGGCAAAGCGAGTCATTGAAACGATTTGGATACAAACCGATTTGGCTTCCGGAGATCTTGACTACATTCACAAACTGGGAGTCATTATTAGTTCAACTCAAAAATCAGTGCCAGCGTTCATATAGAGTTATAAACCACCTTGACTTATTGATGTGAATCCAGAATAAGTGGTTATCCTGGTGGAGGGGTATTGAAATTCCATTTACAGGCTATCTATAGTATGTTTACCCCAATACACGACATACAATGGCCGTAAGAAACAAGTTTCAATCTTCTAAATCCTGAAGAGAGGGCAACTCCATGTCCAATATGATTAAAGCCTGACACGTGGTTGAGGCACTCGTAGTCACCCTAAAAATCGACATCTGTCAACACCCTGTAAAGAGTCTAATTTGACCTGCTTACTACAAACTGATAGAATGAGAAAGCTCCTAACTGTTGTTGACTACAATCACCATTGATTTCGTTTTACTGAGTGCTTATCGCATATATTGACCTAACGCCGTCCCACTAGGCTGTCGCGTATATGTAAGCAATATAGTCAGTGCAAGGATGGAGGGCATCTTTTTGCGAGTGCTCCACTATTCCTGCACTGACTAAAGCAGTGAATTACAAAGCGGAGAATAGTCTCGCGAGCTTGAGGACCAGTGGTATCATATACAATCTAGATTTGAATATATAAACTCGACCAGTTCTCTTCAAATCTAATTTTCCAGCAACTACATACAACGAACACATTTGCACCGGCACTTGAATACCATACTGCCATTCTACCTTGTCGAAATGCCTTCTTACTTGATCACCGGAACATCCCGAGGACTCGGAGTATGCCACCAACTTGATAGACATTACGGACATTGCGCTTACCATTTGCCAGTTCGAGTTTGTCCGCCAGCTATCAGCCGATTCAAACAACACAATTATTGGGCTTGTCCGCAACAAACAAGCAACCGACCACAAAATTCAGCAAGAACTATCTGGCAGGTCCAATATCCACATCGTTCAGGGAGAGGTCCAGAAATATGATGATTTAAAGGTAGTAGGCCTCTTAGTTTTCTTGTAGAGTCACAGCTAACCTTTCGACATAGAACTTTGTGGAAGAGGCAGGCAAGATTACTGGCGGTAGCCTTGACTACGTGATTGCGAACGCAGCCGTTCAAGGAGACTGGTCAGCTCATGCCCCCATCGGCACATTGTAAGGCGCGCCCCTAATTGAAATAACTTTTCCCGTCACTGATCAAATTTCAGGGGATCTGAGCCAGAAAGATTGGATGAAGACCTCCTCTGGAACTTCAAGGTCAACACCATCGCGAACGTCCATCTTTTCAACTTGACCCTCCCGCTCATCCTGAAGGGCCAGGCCAAGAAGATTGTCGCCATTTCCAGTGGTATGGCTGATCCTGAATTCATCTCCAACTTTTCCATCACAGACGGAGCTCCTTACTCAATGAGCAAGGGGGCCCTGAACATTGCGGTCGCCAAGTTTGATGCGCAATACAGGAAACAGGGTATTCTATTCATGGCTATCTCTCCTGGTCTTGTTGCTACTCAAGACATGTCTGATGGTAAGTCAACATGCTTTCTGGTCCAACGATATTAAAAAACACTGACATTACCACAGTCACCGAAGAACAAATCGAGGGCTTCAAACAAATGGTTGCTGCATTCCAAGTCTACGCACCTGGTTTTGCAGGTCCCATTAGCCCTGAAGAGTCTGTCAAGGCCGTCACTTCTGTTATCGAGCAGGCCAGTATTGAGGCTGGAAATGGAGGTTCATTTGTGTCACACTTGGGAAACAAACAGTGGCTCTAATCGATCGGCTATCGCTGAAATAAATGTTCATAGTCAGGTGTTCTTTTGTTCCGCTTCATGTACTGGACAATCACAAACTATCGAGGTCTAACTCAAGTGTCCATTTGTTGAGGTCTTGGTTCCGTGATGTTCCGTCCGTATTGATAGTTTGTGTTTCAATGTCATGTCATTCAAAATCGCTATAAAGACTTCTTTTCGTAGTTCAATTCTGTGGCTCAAGGTTCAAAACGATCTAAGTGAACGGATATACTTGATCTTGGTCGCTATGACTAACCGATGTACAAAGATATAAAGTCTATTGTCATTCTTCTGACTGTCACACTCTAGTTGAAGGGCCAGCACCAGTAAATAACATTCACAGTCCAGCCATCGACAGTGTACAGAACCCATGGTTTACCAGTAGGCCCAGTACCCTTGTAGCAGTTATAGGTGTGGAACCCATTCGTGCCTGTGCCAGACCAGGCATTTCCTTGCTTGCCACCCGCATCTGCAAATATGTTGGACGTGAAGGACACTCCACTGCCGAAGGTACCTTTCTGCAGTCAGTTTCAAAGCCAACACAAGGTGCCAAAACAAACTCACCCTTTATAGCGTTGCCCTCCCAGTGTACGTTGCTCCCGTGGACAACGTCGACGTAGTCATCAGGGCGGGATCCACCGGTTGATTCGTGGCCGTCTCCGTAGTATGCCATTCCGCTGGAGATCTCGCCGCCCTTGGAAGAGTTGACGAGGTAGATTGTGTCGCGGGCGGCCGCAGCTCCAATGAGGCTGGAAGTGAGGAAGGCAGTGATCTTCATGGTGGGTGATGAGGTTGAATGGTTTTTCTGGATACTTCTACATGCCTACACCGAAGACATGGTATATTTATATGTTAAATGGGAGTTCCCTAATGGGTTGAATTATGAACCAATAATGGCTCGACCGGAAGAATCGAACCTGATATCCATCTTCACTGCAACTATGTTGTATTTAATCGAGGTGCCCGATTACGAGGCTGACATCAGCGGGCTTTCCGTTTCCTGCGTTACTACCATCTACTATGTGTTGGCGTCAGCGGCCTTTGGAAAATACCAGAGCTGCTCCACTAAGCTGCTGAAAAGCACATACATGACCCGGTTACCGTGTGTTGCTAGGTCGATACGTCCTGTGAGAAGGCGGATCAGGGAATCTCGAAAATTCCTGTTACTTTTTGTGTCATGTTGGTACTTGCATAACAGGACGTAAGAAAGAAATGACTCATCTCGGCCCAGCATGTATCTTTGTGGCGTACAGAAAGGTGAGTGGCGAAACCACGAATGAGGGTTAAAGGGTCTTTTTGCAATTCGCTTCAAGTTACCACCATGCATCGGCAAGATGCGGTCACTTGTTGAGTATTACTATTGGCTTTCAGGCAGTAACTCTTTTGACTGGACTAATATTTTAATAATTGTTTTATTCGGTGGCTTACGTTGTCGCTCCGTGGTCGTCTAGTCTGTTAGAGGCTTTGATCTTATAATATTCGCGCAGATAATGAGGATCATGGTTGAACCGGCGGATCAATTGTGTTCATTCTCTTTTCTTTCCATCAATAGGTTGTGCATCATTAGGACTTAGGAAGTTCTTCAAGTGACTTGCAGTCACCCTTTACGCATAATAAGGCGCTTCAGCTCTGGGATCCACAGTCGATCGTGCCTGGATCATTCCCATCACAACCAATTGAACAAGATTTAGATTTAGTACGATTCTGAGAGAAGCTCAGTGACCAAGACCAATAAATCTCTTAGTTATATTCAATTGCCATTCCATTGTCAAGCTGCTAATCCTGTCGACTTCGCAGGGTTTGGGAATAGTGGACCAATGACAAGAATCGTTCATTGTGACGTCAATGTGATAAATATCCAGGCCGCGCTCCGATTAAATCAAGGTCAGTCTCGAAACCTCCAGCTTACATCTAGAAACCGGGAGTACTTACTTGTCCTGTGCCATTTGTTTCTCAGTGTTTCACACATACAGACATACATACAGACATACATACATACATACATACTGCAAAATCTCCTCTGGTCAGCAAGTACACCAAGGTGAAAAGTATTTCAAAGGGCATCATGTCTGAAAACAATATATCCAAGGTGGGTACAAAAAGTATTCTAGATCAATATTTTAGTCGCTAATCCATTCGAAACAGGTCGGCATGGTTGGGGTGGGTAGTATGGGATCGATGATGGCTTTGTTGTTTGCCGAAAAGGGCTGTCACATCTACTACTACGATATCAGTATGCATACAAGACAAATCCAGCTTACTGCCAAGACATAAACTAATCCATAGGCGAGAATAATATGAGGGCAGAAGAGAAGTTAGTCAAGGACGTCGACAAGGAAGATCGAATTATCCGGGAACACAGCTACAAACAATTGTGCGAGGACATGAGATCCGGCAATCATCCTAGAGTCATCGTCCTCAGTATTCCTCACGGAAACCCCGGCGACCAATGTGTTGAGAAGTTACGGCCGTATATCAGCGAAGGGGATATCATTCTCGATTGCTCTAACGAATACTACGTCAACACAGAGAAACGTCAGGCAGACCTGGCAAGAGACGGTATATACTACGTCGGATGTGGCATATCAGATGGCTACCATAGCGCACGAGCTGGGCCATCAATGTCACCTGGAGGAGATCGCAGGGCGTTGGAGGTCGTCATGCCACTCCTAAGGACTGTGGCAGCCAAAGATGGGGATGGGAAACCACGCACCAGCCCAATAGGACCTGGCGGCTCAGGCCATTATGTGAAGATGATCCATAACGGCATTGAGCAGGGAATGATGTCGGTCATTTCTGAAGTATGGTACATCCTAACAAAAGGCATGCACCTCAGTTACGATGAAGCTGCAGGGGTTTTTGAACAGTGGAACAAATCGGATGAGCTGCACAAGACATTTCTAATTTGGATCGCCGTCAACATCAACAAGGCCAGAGACTCCAAAGACCGCCATGTCTTGAACTTGGTTCAAGATGACGTGGTTCAGGATGCCGACAACGGTGAAGGAACAGGAGCGTGGTCATGCGAGGAAGCAGTCAGGTTACATGTACCCGCGGCGGGTATCCTCAGTGCCCATCTGTTCCGGTGCACATCAGCACAATTAAAGCAACGTATTGCCAATGCAGAGGTGTCTGGATCCCGGAATCAGCCAACAACCATCAAAGTCAATTCCAACGATGAGTTCATTGAGCATCTTCGAAAGATGACCTACTTCTGCCTTTTGCTCTGCTTTACTCAAGGACTACAGATTATCCGCGAGATGGACCAACAACGGGAATGGAACATCAACTACCCTGACCTGCTTCACGTGTGGAGCGCTGGCTCAATCATTCAGACGAGAGGGATCATGAAGCTACTCAACAGGGCCTACAGTCCACCTCAAGCCCACACGAGTATCCTGTCAAGCGGTGAACTCGCCCAACAACTGGTTGAGCTTCTCCCTTCAGTGAAGCGGTCAGTCGTTGCGGCAGTTGAGGCCGATTTGGTAATCCCTGCCATAAGCCAGAGTCTAGAGTATTACAAGTACTCTACTGCTGTGGATCTGCCAACGCAATTAACAGAGGCCGAATTGGATTATTTTGGTAACCACAAATTTGATGCGAAGGAGGAACAAGAGGCCGAGCCGGTCAAGGACAAGCATCAGGCCGCGTAATGGCCTGGGGGGGGAGAATAAGTCGAGCTGTAACAATTGAAGCCTAAAGAATATCGAAATGAAGTTCAGGATCCATCGCGTCGCGGATGCATACAACCTATGCCAGGCCGGCCCGCAATCGGCATTTTGATGCCGAGAAGATATTCACAATTTATTCCCGTCTCCTGGCACTAATATCCGAGCTCGCGCGAGAGCCACACAGATCAACAGTTTGCGATGCGACTCCACAAGGACCATGAACCTGGCCTGGGACTCGCGTGTGCCAACCAAAAATGACGTCAAATTAACGGTCATTGCACTTGTTGGCCGAGATTCTCGCCACATTAAGACTGAGCTGGTCATTAACTTTTTCTGCCTCTCGGCGTTAGCACTAGTCGCCGACGACGGCGCCGTTTGTTTTTAGATAAAACCACTGGCTAATGTCGACTTCTTCACAAAATCTTAGCTTCGTTCCCCAGGATCAGAATAATCATGGAGAAAACTGAGCACCACCCTTCCGGGCAAGACCCGCGACGAGAATCAATCCCGTTATCCAACAACAGCAACGATGAAGAATCTTCAATATCGTCATCTCCATCCAGGCCAGCCACGCGCCACAACAGAACACATTCAGATACTTATTCCCTCGGCGAATGGGAAAGCATCAGAGCTCCTGCAACACGCATGAGCATGACCAGAACTGTCTCGCGGCGAGAATCTGCCTTGTCAAGAATTCGATCTCGGCCTGTACCTCAATTCACTCATCCGTTAGCTCATGTCAAGACAACTGAAGATGAGCTTGTCGATTTCGACGGCCCTGACGATCCATATCGTCCCATGAACTGGCCCACCAAGAAAAAGATTCTCACAACAATGCTTTACGGCCTCGTGACCATGTCTGCAACCTGGGCTTCTTCCTCATATTCCGCAGGAACACGACAAGTCGCTGGGCACTTTCACGTCGGGACCCAAACAGCGACTCTTGGTACAACCCTGTTCCTCGTCGGTTTCGGCCTTGGGCCTCTCCTTTGGGCTCCTCTAAGTGAAGTTTACGGACGACGACAAGCTGTTCTAATTCCCATGTTTCTCGCGATTTGCTTCAGTTTTGGAAGTGCAGTGGCCAAGGACTTACAAACGCTCATGATTACGCGTTTCTTCTGTGCTTTCTTCTCCTCGGCGCCTGTCACGAACACTGGAGGTGTTTTGGGTGATTTGTTTCTTCCAACTGAGAGAGGAATTGCAATGGCTGGATATGCTATGGCTGTTGTTGGTGGGCCCGTTTTAGGCAAGTTCACTTAGTCTCCAATCATTTTATACTCTGTTGACACGCTCCAGGTCCTATTGTCTCGTCAGCTCTCGTTCAAGACCCTACTCTGGGCTGGAGATGGACAGAGTATCTCACAGGTATCATACAGATCATCTTCCTGACTCTGGCTGTGATATTTGTCGATGAGAGTTATCCTCCCAAGCTTCTCATCTACAAGGCCCGGCGTCTGCGCCATGAAACTGGGAATTGGGCATTGCACGCCAAGTTTGAAGAGTGGGACGTGAGCATCCAAGAACTGGCACGAAAATTTCTTCTTCGCCCAGTTCAACTCCTTTTCACTCCCATTTGCTTCCTTGTTGCCTTGTACGCCAGTTTCTGCTACGGTATTCTCTATATGCAACTTGGTGCAATCCCAATTATCTTCCGGGAAATCCGTGGCTGGGGAATTCTCGTGTCTTCACTACCTTTTCTTTGCATTCTCATTGGAGCTATGCTTGGATGTGGAGCAAACGTATATAACCAGCTACTTTATAATAAGGCCTATCACGCTGCTGGAAACCGAGCCGTCCCTGAGAAGCGTCTTCCTCCCATGATGATCGGTTCTGTCATTTTCAGTGGAGGGCAATTCATCATTGGATGGACTGCGCAGAAGGACATCCACTGGATTGTTCCCTGCATCGGTCTCGTTTTGCTGGGAACTGGCTTCTTCACTATCTTCCAAGCAGCTCTCAACTACTTGGTGGATACGTTTACGGCATATGCGGCTTCTGCTATTGCCGCCAATACGTTTCTCCGATCCATGTTCGCAGCTGCTTTCCCACTCGTTGTTGGGCCCTTGTATCACAATATCGGAACCGGACCTGGCTCGAGTATTACAGGCGGGTTTGCAGCGTTATTGATTCCTGTTCCATTTGTGTTTTACATTTATGGAAAGAGAATCAGGGCTCGTTCGAAGTGGTCAAAGGCTTCGGTTTATGATTGAAAGTATCCGAGATATTTCTGGGCAGGTTTTGCGTTGTTTGGATAGAGCCATAATCTTCTAGCACAGTCTTGCGATTGATATCTCGAAGATATGACATTCAAGACAATAATAATACATAGAATAATTCCAGAATGGATGAGCACGTTAACACTGACTTCTTGAGTATCATTCACCGACTTGGCCAAAGCATATGGATAACGGGTGCGCGTAATTGAGTAGGATCCTCGTATCCTTGACCAGGGTATAGGAAATTTTTCATCCTTCCCCGTCAGTTGTGGGGGTCGACAGCATATAGTGGCAAAGCTCCAGGATAAACAGTCCAAGCACCACGAGTCGCATTGTAACAGGTCAAGTTCTAGCATAGAATAGATACTGATCACAAAATGAGACAGTATCAACAGACAGATATTAAGCATAAAAAGAAGATGCATTGCGCTTCAATCACAACCGAGGTCCAATGCATCTTTCAGGAGATATCCTGATGACTAAACTACATGAGGAAGGTCAAGTCCTTTGAAGGATTTCAACAACCCTGTTTACCACTCGATGGGACCCTGCCGACTGGAGCAATCCCGATCAGCGGATACCACGTTACATAATTATCCGCTGGGACTAAGAGTAGGCTCGGCCCATGATACTATATATGAGCTGGAAGGATCGCATGGAGCCTCATGTACATAGTCTGGAACCAAAGGATTTGACTCGTATGAGCGGTATAGAACTCACATGAGCGGATAAAGTAGCCCCTGTAGTTTTATAGTGATTATATAAAGGCAGTGGCCGTGGTCTCTTTCTGTACTCGTGAAATTATCCCAGCATCAATCCACATTCGTCATTATGATTCGCAACACTATTCTTGCGCTTCTCGTCACCGCTGAGGCAGCTCAGTCTCAGGCTTTCACCTTGAAGAAAACCTACGACTCCAGTAACTTTTTGGACTCGTTTGACTTTAGAGACGTGAGAAGGCATTAGATATCGGCTTGAACGAACGCTAATAGTTTACAGCGCGCTTACTATGACGCTCTGAACCCTGCCTACGGCGGCGACCCAACCGGTGGCTCCGTCAACTACCTCAGCAAGAGCCAAGCACTGAGCTCAGGCATTGTCAACGTCAACAATGGCAAAGTTCGTCTTGGTGTAGACTCGACCAACAAGGCGGCCCTTCTTGGGTCCAGCAAGACCAAGCACGGACGTAACAGTGTCCGTCTCGAGTCTAAAGAATCGTTCAGTTCGGGTATCTTGATCGCCGATATTGAGCACATGCCTGGCACTGCTTGCGGTGTATGGCCCGCTTTGTAAGTTGTGACCTAGATTCGATGTCGAGATCGTAGTTAACGTTTACAGCTGGTCGTACAACTTTGACGAGGACCCCGTTGGTGAGATTGACATCATCGAGGGTATCAACGGTAACCAGGAGGCCAATGTTGTATCCCTCCACACTTGCGGAGCCTGTGTCTTTAACCACCCTGGCGGTCTCGATCCTCGAAATCAATGCAACAATGGTGGTACTGAGGCCAACCAGTGCGAGGATGGAACAAACTAGTGAGCCTGGCCACTTGTTCTACTACGAACCTTGTGCTAACATAAACAGCGGCGGATGCGGTAACACGATGCCCGTCGGCTCCTACGGCAAGCCCTTCAACGCCATACAGGGCGGTGTCTATGCTACATGGCTCACAAAAGAGGCCCTCAAGATCTACTGGTTCCCTCGCAACAAGATTCCCGCCGATATCACAGCCGGCAACCCCAACCCAAGCAACTGGGGATCCCCTGCCACTTCTCAGTTTGTCAATGCAAATGGCAACTGCGATGTCGGAAGATACTTCAAGAAGCAAACTATTGTAAGACGACCCCAATACTATATGGCAGGATAACACACTAACAGATAAGATCTTCAACACTGCTTTCTGTGGAAGCAACATTGACCAGAATGAGTGGAACCGCGAGTGCAAAGCTTCAACTGGGGTCAGCACCTGTGACGACTATGTCACAAACAACCCTCAGGCCTTTAAGGATTCTTACTGGTCTATCAACTCGCTCAAGCTGTACCAGTAAGCCAGTAGCATTGTAGGAACGTTGATGCTTCAGGCCATTGTGTCAGAGTCAAAGGCGTAAGGCCAAGTGCAGTTTTGGACGGGGCCTTTCTGCCCATGGGTGCAGTTATAGTTAAAACACGTCTAGAGAGGTTGAGTGTGTACGTAAGGAGTTATACTACTTGAACAATATGTACGTCTATAGAAATGACTAAATGAAAATGTTTCCAACGTCATGCAGATTCCTATGCTATGCACCAGATACCATACTTCTATGCACTCGCAACTTGCTTATTCCACAACGCGCTATACCTTCCATCTTTTGATATCAATTCTCTATGAGTCCCTGACTCAACCACCTTTCCCTCATGAATAACCAATATCTTGTCCGCACTAACAATTGTAGACAGCCTATGAGCAATAATGAAGGTCGATCTCGCACGCTTCAGTTCGTCCAATGCAGCCTGGATACTAGATTCTGTGTTTGTATCGACTGCACTCGTCGCCTCGTCAAGAATGAGAATGGGAGGGTTCTTGAGGAAGACTCGAGCAATTGCTAGTCGTTGTATCTCTCCACCGGATAACTTGACACCTTGTTCTCCAACCTCTGTGTTATATCCATCAACAAAGCTGAGAATCTTATCGTGGATGGCAGCAGAGCGACAGGCTTCGTGGATCTCCGTGTCGGTTGCGGAAGGGCGGGCGTAACGCATGTTTTCAAGAATTGAGGCATTGAAGAGGAGGGGATCTTGGGGAACCACGCCTAGGGCGGTTCTTAGCGAGCTGAGAGTGATGTCGCGGATATCGTGGCCGTCAATAGTGATGGAGCCTTCGTTGATGTCGTAGAACCGAAGGAGGAGCTTCATGATTGAAGACTTGCCTGCTCCAGTCTCTCCAACGAGGGCAACGGTCTGTCCTGGTTCAACAGACAAAGAAAGGTCCTGAATGGTTGCTTTTCTAGGATCGTAAGAGAAACCAACGTGGTTGAACGCAACTCGTCCCTCTATCTTGATAAGATCTGTAGCTCCTTCTCTGTCTGTAATACTTGGCTTCGTCTGAAGCAGGAATAGCAGACGTTCGGCGTCGACCAGATCCGACATGAGATATTTGTACTGGTGAGATAGATAATGTAAGGGCCGGAGCAAGTACTCCCAGTACTGGATAAAGAATACAAAATCACCAGGAGATGACCGTCCTTGTGAGATATCAAGAAAAATGAGACCTGCTGTCATGAAGAAGGCGCAGGGAACGATGCCCTCAAGCATGGACTGAACGAAGGCGTCTCGTATTTCCCAGCTCTTGGTGGCAGCCAAATACTTTTCAACAGAACGGCCGAATCTTTGCTTTTCAAAGCCAAACATGTTGAAGTATGTGACAGTCTGCCAGCCTTGGACAGCTTGATGCATGACTCGTGTTTCTTCACGCTTCGACTTTGACGATTCTCGTCGGTTGTCCAGGTTCCAACTTGTGGCTTTTACCTCAAAGGTGACAAAGAAAACGGCAGCCATGGCCATGGCGAGAGCGACGTAACTGTTGAACTTCCAGTATACGAAGATAAAACCGATCGTGAGGTCAGCAATGGTAGGCAGTAGCTCGATAACCACGTTATCCAAAACATTGGTCAAAGCCTCGCCCTGCTCAATGGCCTTCATTACTTCTGCTGAATCACGCTCAGAGTGGAACTCCATGGGTAGAGACAGAACGTGATTGAAGGCAGCATTCGTAAGCGAGCGGTATGAGTATTGCTTGATTGAGATCTTGGCCAAAGCCTGGATCGCGCCGATAAGAACATCGTGAGACAAGAGATACAGGACAAGCCAGACTGCGAGTGCCTTCAAAGGGTTTTCGTGGGCGAACAGTTGATCTGCTACAATGCCCATTTGACGGGGGATCAAAACGTTGAAGACACGTGCGGCAATTATGCAAACCAGACAGGTCAGGATTGACATTTGGACTTTGCGGTCTTTCTTGGGAATGAGGAAAGGTAGAAAGATGGAAAAGTCAGAGAAATATCCCCACCAACCTCCCTTTTCTCTGAGCCTCTTTGCTCGTTCGCGCTTGATGTCGACAACGTCATCCTCATCTTCGCTACCTTGCGAAAATTCGTCGTCATCTAATTCTGGTTCGCGGGAGGTGTTTTCTGTTCCGTAGCCGGGAGATTCAGTGTTCCCGTTTGTGTGCAGGAACGGTTGCGATTCTTCTGCATTAGAGTCGACGTTGTAACGTTCGCCTCGGTTGAAGAAATGGTAAATGGTAAGAAAGAGAAGGGGCAGAATTCTGAAGGCTTGGAATGCAAGGTGCAGGACAGAGCAAGTGTCATCCAGACTGCCAAGTGCTGAAAATACTAATAATGGCGTCTCGAACGCGAGAGTGGCGAGCGCAGATCCCAGAACTAATGACCGAATTGAACTTTGGCGGCTGAGAATAAACGCCCAAAGAGATATCAAGATAACGAGATGAACGGTATGTGCTTCTTGGCTCTGTTTACTCTCTTGGATAATAGTCGTTGCGCCTTCTCCCACGTACGCAAGCAGAATAATACCAACTGCACATCTCTCGTAGACCCAAGGAACCACAGTACTAGGCCTAGCACGTGCGGCGTTGACAAGGGTGGTGATGGAGGCGAAAGCTACGGCGGAGAGAGCACAGCCATAGTGAAGAGTATCTGAGGCCTGGAGAATTGACGGCATGTTGAAGAGCCGGAGCAGACGGGAAAGACAGTAAGAATGAAGTATTTGCCTGATGATTGGAAACGCGTCGAATGGCATATATAAATATTCCCAACACCTCAGCCCTATAGCACATAATTTGATGGTATTACAGCCATGGAGCCTCAAGTGTCCGGTACAGCCAATCGGAGTCGCTGTGACTCAACATGGTCCCTAATCGCCACCGGAATTAACTCCTTGGGCGTGTAACCTTCGATGCGCTTATTGGCTAGGGCGTATTCCTGTAGCGCTTGGACTTTTAGCAGTTAGAGCAGGCCCCGGCATTACTGAGGCGCAAGTTTTTTTAGGTGCTGCTTTTCAGATCCCCCATGTAGCTTAATTATACCCTAAAAGTGAGATTAAGGGGCTAAAATAAGCCTGTGAAAATGCTAATATCGAGAAAGTCAGTGTATATTAAAAATAGCTACAAGATAAGTGACTTAGTGCTGTAGCTAGGTATCATATGCCTTGGAAAATTAGTACCTATGCTGTATAAGATTAGTGCCTGCGATCCATAGATTTAGTGCTTACGCACTGTAAATTTAGTGCCTATGCCTTGTAAGTTCGGTATGTATTGGTCTTGGTATGTTACAGGTCTCAGGGGTTAGAAATCTTAGCGCTGGTACAAGCCCTAGATTTCTTATATATACTTAAATTTCAT